>NIXA01000042.1:0-276778 GCA_002242795.1 Byssochlamys sp. BYSS01
TAGTATTACCAACCCAAAACCTCCATAGACACTTATGTACATATAGTCCGCCGTAGACGGGCCGTCGCAGCCGCCTTTGCCCTAACCAAAAGGCTGCACAGAGCTGTAGCTTCGTTATAATTGTCGCCAGACACCCATGAACGGCGCAATGGCTGTGAAACTCTTGCAAAGAGCACGCACTGTCTTCTCAGCTGTCTGATTCAGTTCGACTTACTTCTTCCTAGCAGAAAAATCGAGCCTGTTGCTTCTGAAAGCGTCGGAACGTCACCGTTGCAGTGTCTGCAGCTCGTATCTTCCCGCGTGCCCCTCGTCTTAGCAATATCTGACTAACCAGGGAACAGCAGCGAACCTCCCAACGACATGACTGAGTTGCAGAGTAACGGAAGCGAGCCAAAGGAAGATGAAGATCCGGAAACATTAGCTAGAGGGCCGGAACTAGCGAGTCGGCCCTCGTCGCTAGGGAAGGAAATTTTATTTGTTGCTGTGGTCTGCGCAGCCCAATTAATGACACAGGCCGGCCTGGCTGTCGCCATTACCCCTCTACACTTCATCGGAGACACCTTCCACGTCGACCAAAGCACGCTTTCCTGGTCACCTGCTAGCTACAGTCTGACTGTGGGTACGTTAATTCTCGTTGCAGGCAGATTGGGCGATCTTTATGGACACCGACTGCTCTTTCTCACTGGGTGGGCGTGGTTCGGGCTATGGTCCATCCTGGGTGGTTTCGCTGTGTGGTCTGGTGTGATCTTCTTCGACTTTTGCAGGGCAATGCAAGGCATAGGTCCTGCGCTTCTCCTTCCTAGTTCGCTTGCAATCTTGGCAAGAACGTATCCGCCAGGGCTCCGCAAAAACATGGTATTTAGTCTGTTCGGGGCCACCGCTCCCGGCGGCTTCGTGATCGGATCGGCGTTTAGTGCCCTGCTTGCCCAGCGGGTCTGGTGGCCCTGGGCATACTGGATAATGGGCATAGCGTGTTTCCTGCTTGCCGTGCTCGGAATCTTCGTTGCCCCGAAAGTCCAGCAGGATGAGCCTCCTGACAACGGGGTCGCCTCTTCTTTCGATCGGATTGATGTCCTCGGTGCGAGCACGGGGATCACAGCACTGGTCTTGATCAACTTTGCGTGGAACCAAGGCGCCGTGGTTGGATGGACTGTCCCTTACACATATATCTTACTGATCGTAGGGTTCCTCTTCCTGGGACTGTTCGTGTTCGTGGAACGCAAGGCAGCTTACCCACTGGTTCCGCCTAAAATATTCAAAGGCGAAGTCGGCTGGGTCCTTGCATGCATCGCAGCAGGATGGTCCAGCTTTGGAATACTGGTGTACTACTTCGTTCAAATTATGGAGGTCCTCAAGGGAAACAGCCCGCTGCTGGTCACTGCCAAGTGGTCCGGAGTGTCAGTTTCCGGCATGATCGCCGCAATAGTAAATGGGTTTCTGCTAGGATTCACACCACCGAGCATCATCATGTTGATCTCAATGTTGGCCTTCGTGGCAGGGCAACTGTTACTGGCAACACTGCCACTGCACCAGGTATACTGGGCCCAGGCATTCGTCCTCACAATTGTCACTCCGTGGGGAATGTAAGGCCTCTTGACACCCACTAATATGTTCAGTAGCTGACATGTCAATAGGGATATGTCATTCCCGGCTGGAACCGTAATTCTCAGTAATTCCATGCCCCTGGAGCACCAAGGTCTTGCAGCATCACTCGTCAACACAGTTGTCAATTACTCCATATCGATTGGCCTAGGGCTTGCCGGGACAGTGGAATCCAATGTCAACGACGGCGGAAGAGAGATCCTGAGAGGTTATAGAGGAGCCTGCTACCTCGGCGTCGGTCTTGCGGGCCTGGGTTCGGTCCTCGCGGGATGTTTCGTGCTCGTCACTTTCATTGGTTCCAGGAAGGAACAACGATGAGTGGCCATGGAGCCTGTCCTAAGTTACAAAGAGCGCATAAAGACACAAGCACCGACAACACAACTTCCATCAAATCATAAAGTCTGAACCAAACAGCGAATCAAAGTCTACGGTCGGTGTGAATTGTAATAGTGGATCAAAGGGCGTATCATGTTGTAGTGACTGGGATTCAGAGCCGCGGTGATCCGACAGCCCGGGAATGCTTTCAAGTACTGCGGCATCTCGGCATTTCTTGTCCAGCGAAGCACGTATGAGCTGACGCGCTGTGTTTAAGGCTTCGTTGGCGAGATGTGTATTCAATTGTTCCACGATCATTTCCAGTGTCTCTATTGACTCAGGTACCTTCGCAACGCTGGCAGTAGTATCCACCACAAGGAGGACACAAACGAACTGAAAGACTGTTCCGACGATGTTCCACCAAGGTTTCCTCTGTCTAGCTAAACTTCGGGCAGCAGGCAGAGCGGATAACCCAGCGTCGATCACTTGGTCAAGTTGTGGTTGCGGCAAGCTTGGAACGAGAAGTCGAAGTCGACGGTAGATCGAGAAAGCAAGATCCGTTCTGACCAGTATCAGGAAGTCATGATCCACTGGAACTGTCGTCACTTTTCTCAAACTGATCGACAGATCCTGTGCTCCGGAGGCCGGGTCCGTAATCTCGTTGCCCGGAGGGATGCATTTGATGAGTTGATACAGTTGAGGCGTCAAATCCTCTATCCCGGTGGTAAAGTGAACAAGCTCTTCAGGCAGATGGGAAGAGCCCATGATAGACCTCCCATATTCGTAGGCGATCATAACATGCAGGCAGTGGGCCACTTGGGCAGTGCGCCTTCCTATGTTCGAAAATTTTTCTTCCGAATTTTGGAGAGGTTTGCCGTCCGAGAGTACTGTGCCATCTAGTTCCTGCTGCAACCCCGTCGCTTCGAGGGAATGCATCGTAATGCAACTAGATACCCACGCGGCATGTGGCCGACCTGTCGCACGAATGTATACAGTCCGTAATATGGACGCAGATATTTGTTCAACGCAGGGATAGCGCCTGCTATCCAAAGTATCTTTTGCATGCTGGAAAATTCTCATCTCCGTCTCCTCGCCGAGAAACCCAGAGAACAGGGATGCTAGTGCAATCACGCCACTTATGACGGACTCAAAGCCGAGCCCCTGGGGCTTCCCGTTCCAGTGTTCCTCGCACCGCCGGTACAGCGAGGGCATATCCAAGAAGCCAAAGATTGGGTGAATGGTGGAGGAATAGACTTCAATAAGATTTTGAACTCCATACCATGAGACATGGTCTACCAGTCGGTAATCTCCCACATAATCAAGTTCTTTTCGAAGCCCCGTATGGTACGCAAAGGAGTGCAGACGTGGTGTATTCGCTGCCTGCAGTTCCAGTCCCACGAGTAGAGGAAAAGCGACGCATGAGTACTTGCTCGCATACCGCAGCTTGGATGGTTCAAAGATGGCACCCGCGCTAGGTACAGCTAAGTTCTGTCTCGGGCTTTCTCGCAGCTCGGTGGACGGATGACCAGCTCCTTCGGCATGGAAAGATGATGACGCATCAGAAGCCACATTGTGCTTCGGGATGGTCCGTCGAACATCACCATGGTACTGACAATCATAGCCATATCCCGTGCAGGTACTGCAAGGCAGATTCCCGTCACATTTCTTCTTTCGCTGGCGACAGGGAAGACATGCTCGCCGAGAGCGTTGCCGCACCGAGCCAGAGGGTGACGACCAAGTCTTGTTTGGCTCATCACGGCCATTTACCTTCTGAGTAGACATTCTGATCACCACAGTCTCATCATAAAAAAGGATGACACCTGCTGCCTCTGCTTTCCAAAACACCACGGCTACCACCTGCAGTACTCTGTACTCTGTACACTCAGGAAGACATCCCATGGCACGTGACTATGACTCGAGGGCGGAAAAACACTTTCCCGGGCAGGACGATGTTGGCATTGTTTGCATCTGTCCGCAGCAAAGGCGGTCTGGAGAGGCAGAACACTCGCGGGCCTTGGCGGCCACTTTCCACTTCAGGATTAGCGTCTATTTAGAAGCAGCCACAACGAAAGACAGCAACTATAGTGATTTCAGCATTCTTTGCAATGGGCGACAGTCATCTTAAGATGTTCAAGGCGCTGTTCTCTTCATTCTTGCCGTATTGCATCACACCTAGTCTAATGTACCTCAGTGGCTCCCTGGGATCCCCGGTATTTGCCATTCCCCGCGGGACAAGCTTTGTAAGTTCTTTATAACGGAACTATAATCCTGCATGTCAGTCTCTATTTCCGCGCCCCGTTAACTCGTTCCAACATTCAATTTCCTTCTGAGCACTCCTGAAATTGCCAGTTGAAGGGGCTGCGGACTAGCACGAGATGAATGGCACCCGAAGCCGTACCGATCACAGATGCCATATATGCCACAAGACCTTCTCCAAGTCGGAGCATCTTACCCGCCATATCCGAAGCCATAGCAAGCAACGGCCATATAGATGCAGTGTCTGCGGTAAGGTCTATTCAAGAAGGTAAGCAGCTCTTAACTATCCTCAATTCGCTAGCGCGCTCTTCCTGACTGCTAGTCCAGTGATGTACTGAGACGCCACAAAAAGACACATAAAGATATTCCGCCACCGACTTCACCATTGGCTTCCGATCCGTCGTTCGTGATTCCTGGAAGAAATCAAGTGATACTTACGCCCTCGTCGGATGAGAGCCCACAGCTTTTGGCAGATGCTACTCTTTTGCCGTCTGCCAACGTCACTCGTGCTCATCCCGCTAGCCTCGACAGGTCACCACTTGAAGCGCAGCCAACGCTGAGCATCGATCTACATGATGACGCAATGCCACATGTGGATTCCAACTATTGGATGTTGGGAGCCGATGTCGATGTTAATACGTTGGACTTTTCCCTCTCGTCTGCCGTCTCGGAATGGGCTGAACTTCCAACCGTGTCGCCGTGTCTGCTAGGACCTAGCGCTTCGGTAGAGGAACTGTCAGAAACCACTCCGGAGTCTGCCGGAGCTCCCGGAGCTTCTGAATTGGCAATTTCGGCGAACTCGGTTAGAAGAAAGTGGTTTACGAACATCTCCCCCTCAGAGGAGCACAGGCCTCTGCGTCCGCAGACACCAAGCCAGGGAGTCCCCTTTGGAACTGGGAAGCTCGACGCCGACGAAAGTTATCGCGCGGGTCTGTCGCAGGAACTCCAGCCTCGCTTGCATGATGAAGCGCTACCATCTTCCGAGCAGCTGAATCTCTTCGCCAAACTGTTCTTCAGCCGCTTCCATCCTCTATTTCCGGTGATCCACGTCCCAACCTTCCGCCCAACGGCAGAGAACTCACTTCTGTTCCTCTCACTCTGCTCCGTGGGAAGTCTGTTTGTCGGGTCACAGCATGCAGTGACACAGGGCACGCGGATATTCGAGAGACTCAACAAAGCTATCCTGGCGTCCTGGGAGTCGATTCTATCGCGAAGCCGCCCAAAAGCTCTTTCTATGGTCCAGGCGGCCATTCTCGGACAGAGCTTTGCAATTCTGTCTGGAAGGCCGAGACATCTTATTTTGGCTGATGTCCTCCATGGAACTGTAGTATCCTGGGCTCGAGAATCTAATAAGCACATCCTAGCTGACCAGGACCATTTCAACCAAGCCAATATTGACACCAGCGACTACGATGTTGTCGATCAATGGCACCGCTGGGCTGAGATGGAGCAGCGAGGACGCGTTGAAGTCGCCCTGAACATTCATGATGCGGAATTAGCCACCTTGCTTTACCATGATCCTATCAGAAAACATCGGTTTAGTCAATATCCTAATCTTGCGTCAGATGAGACATTTATGGCCCCCACGGCGGACAAGTGGGCCACGCTCTATCGAGGAGGAATATCTCGTTCTATGTCCCACTCGCATGTGGACGACATCTTCCAGAACGCGGTCGACCGTTCCCGGTTTGCCGCCTACGGCGCCCTCGAGAGTATTAACGCATCACTGGCGGAAGCCCGTCAGTCCGATTCGCTAAACGATCAAGTATCGAGGAGGATCTCCGACATGCTGATTCATTGGAGGCAGAAATACAGCGTAATTTTCCTTCAGAGCGAAGAAGAAGACCCATTTAGTCTGCCTATACTCTGGCATTCCATCTACATGCACCTCTACGCAGACATGGATCTACTCGAGAAAGCGATCGGGCGAAACGGCCAAGCAGCCTCCATTACAGTCTCAGGTTTAATCCGCGACTGGGCCTCTTCTCCAGAAGCTAGCAAATGTCTCGCACACGCTTTGCTAATACAGTGTTACTTGGAACGGATGCGGATCTCAGCTGAGCCTGGCATCCATGTTCCCCGGGCGCTTTTCTCCGCCGCTTTGGCGTGGGTCTGTTTCACACGGATCGGATACCAGCAGGGTATCGACATGAAAGCGTTTGAGGCACAGGAGATTCAACTCCTAGGTAGCGAAACCGCTCTTCGAGAAGCGCGGGGACAGGCATTGGGAGACTCGGCTTTTGCAGATATCAATCGTTTACACCGACTTATTGATCTTCTTCAACGAGTCAGCCGCTGGTCCATATCCAATACGTTTGCCACCGTTCTATGTGTGGCTCTTGGGGAGAGAGGATAGTAATGAAACTGCGTTCTTTATCGCGGGTAATTGATATTGGAATGGACTTTTGCGGCGAGACGATCTCCTTCGGTGTGATGTCAGTATGGGGCCAAAATCTTATTGTATGAAGGTCTCGCATTCTCTCTGGAAATTCCAAGTGGCTGCAAACTGTCTCGTCGGTGGGTATACTTACTGGTTAAGTGTTCTGCCTGAGCGCCTGGAATTGGAAACCAAACCGCTCAATTTTGTATAACGTGGCCAACTACTTCTTGTATATGTACAAACGATGACGGTCAAAAGATAATGGAAGCATGATGCCTTTTAAGCCTTGAAACCGTGCCCGCAGCCTATTAGCTAGGATTGAGTACCTCTCTAAACCTTCCTACCGTGTCGACGATATTCTTGATATTCTGCCCCCTTAACCACGGATATGGACTTAGGGGAACCCATCGAGATCCTGTGCTAAGCTGTTCTTCCCCTCAACATGAAGCGCATCTGAGAGAGCCGAGAACAGTGATACTGCTTTGGAATCCTAATGCCAGACCAGTGCGGTTCATGGCGCACATATCTGCAGAACTAGCCACGTTGCAGAATAGCTCTGACTCTTATGTGGTTGCTTGTTATCGACTAACAGCGAATAAGGCATACACTTGTTAGAAGTCAAATTTTCGGGCACCAGATAAGTGCGAGGAAGAGTGAGTTGGCTACTATCTGGCCTCTGCTGCCTATTGTAGCCCGACTGCCCTAAGAATATGACTTGTCCTAACAAACATATACCTTGCGGAAGCCCTCAAAACTAAGACTTCCCCCTCATTTCAGGAGTGTCAACGTCGGGTCTCTTTTACTTGCCGTCTCCTTCATTCAAGTCAAGGGAAAGCCGAAAAGTCGCTATGGCCGACACGGACAAGGATGCGAATCAACAGGCCACGAAGACCACCAAACAGTCTCGATCTTTACCTTCTGTTATCAAACTCCTATTATTATTAACCACTTCCGCCACGCTTCTCGTCTTTATCGTTATCAATCTCATGTCCGGCGGCTCTCACACTCTCTCCTGGCTCCATCGCTCTCGTCACCAAGACACGCCATCTAGCCTTCAGACAGTAAATGAATATCTAGATTTCCCAATACGTAAATGTCCTCTCCCAACAGAACGTCACAGCATCGACACCGGCCAGACAGCATGCTACCCCTCCTCCGGAGGTATCTGGATGACCGAGCTCCACCCGTATCTAAACATCAACCGTTTCGAACCTTTGCCCCGATCCGAGAACCAAGCCGAGGAAGACAAATTCTGCCATCTGCTCCGACAGTTCGGCGGATCCTGGTATAACCCCAAGTCGCCAGATGACCTCTGGGTTGGAGGGGAATGCCGTGAACTGGACGAATTTGAGCCAGTATTCTCGATTCGGCGCTGGATTGGCTTCCCCGAGAACGGAGGAGGGATATGGATTCTTGGAGTGGATGGGAGAGGAGGTGGGAAGATCCCTGAAGGAGTAACAGCTGTGCAGAGTGCACTGACTATTGAGGAGCGGTGTGTGGTTCTGGAGAAACTTGGGGCGGTGTTTTGTGACGATGTCAATGACTGTTCTGCCCTGGATGATTTGTCTAAGGAACCATTTCAAATCGCGGAGAGTCGGCTTATGCTGAAGGAATATCCACATCATGAGCTGTAGGTGCTTGAGCACCTTCACTCGAATACTGTACCAATAGAAGTAGGTTAATTATTTACCTAGGTACCTAGGTAGAGGTATTATTATTGGTTCAAGGGATATTTACGCAGTCCTCCCATTTCCGCTTACGACTGCTTCTGCAGTCTCTCTAGGGGTAGACATCCATGGAGACAATAAACTTTACAATCAGTAAGCATGTCGTTTTCAATTAGGTACCGAAATTGGAATAAAGAGCGCTAAATGCTTCAAACAAGGTGTTAGCGTAAATGCCATGCCAACAAGCAGTGCAGTCAATCAAATAGATCCACATTTCCATTTGAAATAGCAACCGTCCAAACAAACAAACATTATTACATATGTAAGCTGCCACTGATCCCTCATCTTACTAGGAACACCGCTGGGGGGGTCTTCTCTCGCAACCTCGGGTGCGACGCTACGCAAACTGACTGCAGCTGCCCTCCAGGATTCGAAGTCTAAGATCTTCGACTCACTTACGGCAAACAGTGAGATACTTGATAGAATCAACTGGGAATTTGTAAATCTTGCTCATGAGGAAGGGGATGGAAATTCAGTCTTTCCAAGAAGCTCGACCTATGACAGCGGAGAGGTTGAAAACTTATCGACAGACACCGAGAGGATGAGATGAAACTGGCATTTCCAGAACGGCGGATGCGAAATAGAAATCGCCCGAATGGACAGAAGAATCAATAATCTTCGCGATTCGAAGCGGGCCCCTCCCCTAACTAACGGTCGGACAGCCGCCCGGGACCGCTCGGTCCAGTTGCTAAATTGCCAAGGCGCAGAAAAACGGCGGCAACGGTCTGGAAGTCGGCAATCGCAAGCCACACTGGGGCTTCAGCCGCGTAGACAAACACGCTAGAGTACTCTAGAGCGTAATTACATGCTGCCCAGTGCGAAAGTTGTTTGCGGCACCATGGACATGGGAGGTACCTAGCTAGGTAAACATGAATGGCACAGGTCCGATCATTACGGTAGGCATCGCCGTTGGCTGTTATTCGACCGGTCTCACAGTTCGCAGTTTTGTACCACGTACAGTCTTTCATTTTCATGGTTCTAGACAGTTTCTATATTAAGACTAAGACGCGGTTTCAGGTTCTGCGGAGCCTGATCTAGCACCGTTGGAGCCCTGACACCCATAGAAATCATCTCGTCTCAGGCCCGAAGGCAGATAGATCATCTGTACAGGCATACAGGCATACAGGCATCTATCTTGTCCTGCATGCAGGCTTTGTAGTGCTGGGACATGCTCCTCCTCCTCCTCCTCATTTCTCAAGCCGTCCTGCAGGCATCTGTGACGATCCGCAGCACAACATACTTGGTACTTCTGCGGTCTTCTCCTTTCGGTGTCGTGCATGAACTTAGTACGCCCATCGCGGGCAAATTAGAGCCGGCAAACGAGTATTATGTCATTCAGAAGCACCCCGGAATTCTTGACGGCCTCTGTTTGAATGAGAGGAGCGTGAGGCGAAGGACGAGTCGCGGTTAGCTACATAAGAGTTCCTTGTCAGCCCTGCGCCCCGGAGTTGTACATCACCCATCGCCCATCCTTCTCGGCGACCATCTCTCATCTCTTTCACTTTTATCAGACACTGACGACGCCCCTCATCATCGCTGGCTCGACTATCTGCCCAGTATCTGCCCAGATGGATCCTCCTGTCTTCCCCAGACCGCTCATCATCCAACCGAAAAACGCTCACAAACAGTCCATTATCCTCCTCCACGGCCGCGGCGGCAGCGCGTCCGAATTTGGCCCCGCCCTCCTGTTCCACCCGATCAACAAAACATCCACAACCTTCCTCAACAGCAATTTGAAGACGCTCTTCCCCAATGCCAAGTTTATCTTCCCGGCTGCGCCCAAGCGAAAAGCTGCTGCTTACGACAGCTCCCTTATTAACCAGTGGTTCGATTATTGGCCACTAACTACCACCGCGACACTAGAGGAATACGACCACCTGGTAACGGACAGATCGCACCTAACCATTCGCGGACTCAATGAGACCACCAAATTTTTGGACCAGTTGGTCCGCCAAGAGGCCGCCCTGGTTGGCAGTCAGAATGTCGTTCTGGGCGGTTTGAACCAGGGAGGTGTTGCTAGCATCGTTGCGGGGTTACTCTGGAATGACCAGGAGGCTGGCCCGTTGGCAGGCGTCTTTGGCATGTGCAGTTGGCTGCCATTCGCGAGGAGGATGGAAGAAGCTACTACATCCGCAGACGAGGAAGCCAATTGTTATAGCATTGATTATCCGCCGACGTCGCGCGCTACGCGAGCGATTGATTTTCTCCGAACTGAGCTAGACCTGCAAACTCCGACAGTTCCATCTACATCCGCATCCACGAACCATCGGCCCCTTAAGTCGCCGCTCGCTCTATCCACGCCCTTTTTCCTTGCTCATCTTACCGATGACGAGAAGGTTCCTCTTCAGTATGGACGAGAGGCAGCTAGCTGCCTGAGTTCAATCGGCCTGGATGTTGTCTGGAAAGAGTACGAAGGAGTGAGGCATTGGTACTCGGAGAAGATGCTCCGTGACCTGGTGGAATTTCTGATGGGGATAATCGAGACCGAAGGTTGACTTTCAATCTTTGATTTTTGATTTTTTTTTTTTCCGATGTCTACCCTCCTCCCTGTTGTTGCCGGCATTCGCACCAGATACCCCCCCTTCGATTCTCCGTCACGTCTTCCAACTCTCGACTCTAATTCCCCCCCCCTTTCAATTTTTGGTCACCGGAAGATTACTCTCTCCCGCCACACCACACCCGCCGGCCCGCAGCCCCGAAACAACCGAGACGGAAAACCCCGGACGATGAAGACAGGAAAGTACCATTGGATTTTACATAGAGAATTTGTGATTGGGATTCTAAGCCTTATAAAAAGATTGCAACAAAGAAAGGCAGACGGCAGGTCCATCTCATTTCAATCCAGGAGTTGGGACAACCCCCCCACACACACATCGGCATACAAACGAACGAATGAACCCTTTACACTCACTTTACACTCATTTTCAAGGCATGCCCGCTGCACTTTGGTGGAAAAGATAACATGGCAGTGGGATCGAACACAGCACAAGAGGCTATCAGCACAGAAGCCGGACGGGTCAGTTACAACTGAATATCCGCACGCCCCCCTCAAATCGCCGAGCTGGCCATAGGCCAAGGCTAGCTGGTGTGTGTATGAATGGATCACACCCCCGACCGTGGTCCGGGTAGTGGGACTGTTGCGGACACAGAACTTGTTATAATAAAATGTTTCTGTAGCTTAGCTAGGGTTCAATACTAGAACTTCGTCCAACATAATGCAGACAGTAAACCTGGTCTAGGTATGATCCTAGTCGGAGAAAATGCTATAATAGCCGTTCAAATACAACGTGGTTCCCGCCCCATAGAGCGGATCATCTGCTGTGAGGAGTTGTCGGGGAAATAGGGACCACGATGAAAGATAAGTTAAGCTTCTCAGTAAGTTTAGCCGGTATGGCCCTTGCCGCGCTCTTCGCTAACGTTGTTACCAGCCTTTCGAAAGTGGCTCCGCTATCCATGCTATCTAGGGCCGCAAGGGCATAGAGTCTTTGAGCCTGTCTCTACGAGTAACAAACAGGCTCTACGAGTAACGACCACACCCATTAGCCTCGACGGGCCCTGCTACTGCGGAGAAAGCTGTCTGTTAATGCTGGGACGAACACAAATGCCTGTCCTGGATGTTGCTGATATGCTTCAAACAGACGTCTACTTCTAACACAGAATAACAGAGTTGGTTGTTCGAGCACTTCTGCAGCTTGGAACCGCCGTTGCTAGGCGCCAATACGATGCGATTAGGCTGTGCGTGGCGCATACCTGGAGCAGATTATAGCAAATCACAGCGAGACACATCAAGACTCGCCTGCGGCGTAGTATCAGTTGGCGCATTATCAGGCATACTGCTGAATGCATAGGCGCATACCACGTATTAAAGGTGGCAAGTGTTCAGCCGCCTTACCCCTCATATAAATCGGCGGCGCTGGGTTACAGAAATGCAAAACCGCTGAGAAGTGGGTGGTGTGCAATAATACTCTGACTGATCACTTTACACCAAGAGACTATCGTCGCCATGGCTGTTTCCTCACAAGAGAAGCCGCATAGCTGCGACGTTTGCAATCGGTCCTTCAAGACTCGGGACGCTCTCAAAAAACATGTTAACGCCGCTCCGATCCATACGGAGCTATACGGCTGCTGTATTTGCAATCGAGCGTTCAAGAATCAACAGGCCCTCGAGAACCACACTCAGAACCACCCAAGGCGGTATAGTTCTGGCTTCTCTACTAATCGGAACTTCGCATCCCAGGAAGCTCTAGGCCGCCATACGCGAAAAGTGCATCCAAAACCTTACGCCTGCGACCCTTGTGGTCGAAATTTCAAGTCCCAGCAAGCTCTAGACCAACATACGCGAGATACCCCGGCCCATACCGCGGTTATTATTCCCGATACTCCTCTCAACAGATTCTTCCTATCGTTCTCGACGTTCCCGTACGATCGCAGCCAGCATCCGTCTGAGTCGTACGCTCGCTTGCAGCAATTCCTCGGGTTTCAGCGTCGTAGTAAAGAAGCGAATGAGGTCTGGAGGGCCTATCAGAATGCTTTGCGGGAAGAATTGCAACTCTGGTTTGGCTCGGAGCAAGACCTGGCGGCTTGGCATGCGGTTTGTCGCGCGGTAAAGATCACGCCTCTCCCAACGACTTGCTCTGGCTGTGAAAGGGTGACGTCTTTCTTTCTCGTGTGTTTCAGACAGGTCAGGGGGGCGGCATAGCTAATGCTATTCATTAGGGTGTCAGAAAAGTGCAGGTCAATATCGTTGATCTCATTCAGTGGGCGAGGGATGGTGGGGAGCAGCAGCAGGGTGGTGGTGGTGGTGGTTGCGTGAAAGTGTTTCCCAGTTTGGAGGCGTTGCGCGAATACACCACTACTACACGTAAATTCTTCCACTTTGACTTCGACAAGTCAGACGAAGAGAATGGTGGGCATGGAGGAAACGTCGTGCTTAGGCATTTGCTCCGACACATACTGGGGTAGTGTTGATTGATCACTTTTAACCTCTGATGGCCTGTTCTGATCGATCATAACCGTTGTCAAGTCAAGGACGTCTCTCGGTCTTCTGATTTGAGAACTTGTCAATACAATGCCTTCAATGTCACTGTCTATAGGCACCTAGGCAGTATCCATGGTACAGTGGCGACCGCTATCGCCTTCCATCTTGGAGACATACGAGAAGCTCGCTCAAACCCTAACCACATGATATAGTATAGCTAAATATGGTTAGCTCTGTATGTGAATTCTGTTCCGGTGCTGAATGGTATCATTGGTATGAAACATGAGAAAGACCAAGCTTCCGAGCGAACCCCACCACCCCACCAACACCAGCTTTCGCCTACTTCCTCACCGCAAGTTATTCCTCCGGGCCCTAGAGGAGGGATTTACACCAACGGTTACAGGGCGATGAATACTCTGTATTGTCTAGTTTTCAGTGAGATGGGAGGTGATTATTCTGAGATGCCATGATACCTTCTTTTCTCCGGGCCCAGGGGCGATCAAAAGATCATAATGCTATTGATGCACTACAATAAATCCGTAACTTGAGAAGGTTCAATATCAAATTTGGGGACGAGATTTCCCTCCTTATGGTCTCTGTACTACTGCTAGTAGTATATAAAGGGTGTCGTGTTCACATTGAATGTATATATATACTGGGTAGCCTCCTAGTACTGGAACTGGCTCTCGTCAACACTGTCAAAGTGCTCCCTAGCCTGGCTCTTGGCCCTCTCACGATCAATGAAGTCCAGACCCTTCGTCTCAACCTCACGGTCAATGAAAGCACCAGCGAAACCAGCGAGGATCTCCTTGGCCTTCGCGTGGCTGGGGGGTTGGCCTAGTCATTTCACAAGTCATTAGCCCAGCTCATTTGATCCTCTCTCAAGTGCCTCAACAAAAGGGCATGGTATAGTATTGCGTACCGTTCTCGGCAACGTGGTCCTCGTAAGCCTTGGCAGCCTCGTAGCTGGCAGCGCCGGCTATTAGCTCATGAACGACGGAGGGGTCGTGCTCCTTGGGCTCAGCACTGTTGTACTGCTGGTACGAGTCGTACTGAGGGGAATCGTCTAATTAAGATAAGCCACGGTCTTGGGAGCAGCTTGGCGCATGTTGTGATCGACAAAAGAATAGAAAATACTCACCACTGAACCAACCCATGATGAAAGGTTATAGCAGATAGCCGGTGTATTTGAAAATGCGTGGAAGAGAGGCGGAGAGGTAGTAATATACCAAGGTGAGAGGGAGAAGAAGGGAGAAGAGGGGGAAGACAGGGGGCTTATGTAGGAGGGGTATCCAGCATCCTTGATTGGGTTTGGCGAGGGGCCATTTGAGGTTTCCACCTGTATGTCCCTGAAACATTCCACAACTATTTTAGCAGGCCCCTACCTAATAAATTTAGTGTCAGGCCTCACCAGAGTCCCCCCCCAACCTCATGTTACAGCTGCCAGCATGGGCGCTGTTTATTTCACTATTTCATGCATACAAATACTAATATATTTCCTCAATTTAATCCGCAATACATTGTAGGAAAAAGTAACAGAATGTGAAATTGAACACAAAAAACTAAGATCAACTATACATGATAGTGAATGAGTATCCCTTATATATTGCTCCTCATTAGTATACTGATGCTGTCTCGCAATCTATCAAAAGGAACACAGGTAGGTTCAGAACATGTTATTTTCTCTAGTAATTAGTCGAGAAGACTTTGCCCAGATGAGGGTAAGAGGAAGCGCACTCGGGTCACGTGAAGTTTCTCTAACCTCGGCATTTCAACTGTCGCATCCAACGATCTAGTCCTGACCATACAGCACAAGCGGGGTGTCGCCTGGAAATACGAGGATTTATATTTGCCATATTAATTAGATGATATGATATGATATGACGAGACGTTTCCTCCAGTCTACTATACACCGCGCTGGTCTCCGTCACTGCAGCTCCGGCCTCAGCTTTGGCGGGCCTCATCGATCCCTGTCAAAGATGCCGCGTCTCAATGCGGAGTCAAAGGTAAGTTTTTTCTTGGATATTTGCCTTATACATCGAGTTTTATTACCCTGATCTGTGCTTGATATGCCCCGTGCTTTCCTCTACCTGTCCGTGGCTTGACAAGACGAACCACAATTGAACCAGGAAGCGATTGATCGACTGAGATCCTACAAACCCCTGCCGTCAAACTACGGGTCTGTGCCCCTAAGCCGGCGAGCGGCGGTTTTGGTGTTGCTTTATGCCGATGCCAAGGGCGACCTTAGGGTCGTGCTTACAGTGCGGTCTAAGAGCCTGAGTTCATGTAGGTGTTCACATCTGTTGGTTTCACAATTATATTTTATATTCCACGGTCATTGGTATATTCCACAGCGGTATAACTTTTTTCTGAGGATCAGTTTTCTGATTTGGTTTTTTTTTTGTTTTGTTTTTGCTCTTTCTTTTTCTTTTTTCTTTTTTGAAAATGTTCTACAGGAAAGTGACCGGTCTTTTATTGTGGCGCATGCTGATTCGATATTTCTCTCTCTTCTTATCATAGTTGCAGGACAAGTGGCACTGCCCGGAGGTAAGTAAGAAGGAAGTGTTTCATATTCAGTACTCCTTGCCACGTGTCTGTGCATCTACACATATGACAATATGCACATAGTTGCCCTCTATGCAGTATCAGTGAGATGAGTTGAGACATGTCATGACAATGTACCAGGAAAAGCGGAATCGCTGGAAGAAACCCCGTTTGATACGGCAAGGCGGGAAGCAGAGGAGGAAATAGGCCTCCCAGATGATACTACTATCAATGCCAACGCACAGCAGCGACTACCAGGACCCTTCAAAGTGGAACATCTGTGCGAGTTACCAGCGAGTTTCTCAAAGTCGGAGCTTGTGGTACGGCCCTGTGTGGCGCTTCTGCATGCCTACGATCCAAAGACCGGCGAAGATACCGACCCGGAAGTGTCGTTGATTCCAAGACTGGATCCCAGGGAGGTAGCGGCCGTTTTCACAGTTTCGTTCCGTAACCTACTGTCGTCGAGAGATGAAAGTAATCCTGACGGAGATCCGGAGGAGTGGTACCAGGGCGCCTGGACTACGTTTAATGGGTATCCGTGGCGCAGTAAGTCTAACGCCCTCCTGCATGCAGAAAAAAAAAAAAAAAAACAGGCGCAGAAAATTGAGACTCGATAAGAGTCTCCACAGATACAGTAGGATCTGCTACGCGCCTACACTGTTCGGAGGGGCTCACAGGGCAATATAGTGCATGAGTTCTTTGTCCCCACCACCTACACTTTAGTGGCCAAACCCCATCACAAGACCGCGCTGGAGCAATCGTTGAATGAGAACACCAGCGTTAACAAGAGAAACGCGCTCGATATGTCCAAGAAGCAGGTGAAGGAGGTGACCCACTACAGGCTCTGGGGCATGACAGCGAGAATCGTCGTCGATGCAGCCCGGATCGCATACTCCCGGGACCCTGAGTTCGAACACAACAGCCATGCAGGCGATGAGAGAATGATCACGGCGATGCGGAAAGCGGGCCGGTTGGGTCCAGTCAGGGGCCGCTCAACAGAGGGTCTCACTCGGGGCGCAGCGCCCGATTCTAAGCTTAGCTAAAGTCTGTCTTGTCAGTAACGTATAGTTAACTAATTATAATTTTCCGTAATCGCGGACAGGGCGCCTCCATGCCACGGTGTCCTGTGGCGAACTCTACAGAAGTTCCGATTCTGACTTGGAGTGTGGCCTGGAGCCACCGTGTGTCTGTGTCCCCCTGTCTGCTGATTGACATCTATCTAATCAAATGAGTTGCATTCTTTTCCCCCCTCCCTTGCCGTTGCCCAGCCTGTCAAGACCGGGCGCATGCGTGTTGATCACCCTCGCAGATTACGAAACGCCCGGCTATTGTTCCTATCATGCCTTTTGATGTTGTGTCACTATTGGTCGCTGCATGGCCGTCAATAGACCATTCCTATCGGCGATTCAAAGGCCCCATTGACGCTTGGGGCGTAGAACATGCTTTGTTCCCAACGACATGCGAGGATGCATCCGCCTGCCGCGCTGTCGTCTGTTCTCTGTATAGAGGAAGAGACATAAAGAAAAGACGCCACAAAAGTCTATATTTACTCAATAGAGCGCTCTATAAAGAATGACGGCGGAAGGCTGTCGACAATAAATAATAATAATACCGGCTCATTTGTCTGACCCAGGCTGGTTTCACTCTACGTCCATGTGTTCTTCATTATCTACTATGAACTTCTTCCCTGTTTCTTACAATCTCTCTACTATCAGTGCTGTGTAGAACCCGTTCAAGTTCATTGAATGAACCACCCTGTTCCCAAACAGTCTCAACCATATTCACGTCAACATGCACTCGCGAATGTTTAGCTATCATCCCTTGTCGCCTCTGGTTCCCAGCCCTCTCGACGTCCCTAGACGTCCTCCTCCTGTGAGACCGTCCAGATCCTTGCAGGGCCTCGAACAAGTGATTCCCCCATCGGGTCTTGCATTTCATTCATTTCATTCATTTAATAATTCCCACCCGTCTCTTTCTCACACTCGCCCTGTTCAGTCTTTCTCTCCGCGCCCTGCTCCTCCGCCTCGTTCGAAATTGAGACTCAACAAGCCGCTTCCTCCTCGACCGCCGGCTGCATTGGAAACGGTCTTATCTGGACCCCGGGTTGAGGAGCGAGCTCTTACTCCAACCCTCTCTCAGGCTCAGAGCCCCGCAACCATACCAACTCGCGTTTCTCTCGACTTCAGCGATGACAGTTTAATCGACAGTTACTATTATTCTTCAGAGAAGTCCGCCGTGCGTTTTGAGGAAGATGTGTTTCAGGATCCCCTTCATATATCCCGTGGAGAGTTCGTTGTTGAGGCTGCTGTTCCCGTTGCAAAGACAGATCTGAAACCGGAGGTTGTAGACGTCAAACCCCAACAAGAGGAACAGCAGCCTGTGCCTGTCACTGTGCACGAGCCCGAAGCAAAGCCAGAGCCAGGGCAGGTAGAGGAAAAGCAGACAGCAGGGGACTCAGTCTCGGAAGGTCTAGAATACCCTCCAGTCTTAGAAGACAGTGAAGACAGTGATCAAGAGGAGTATGAAGAGAACGAAGATCAGTATGAAAAAGAGACTGTTGAGGAAGAAAGAGAAACGGCGGTTGCTCCGATAACCAATCCAGAAGAAGAGGAAGAGGCAGAACAAGCCGGAGACGAAGATGAAAGCGACTACGGCGACAACATCTCTCTGGCTCTGAAAGCCTTCGTCTCGGAAGAGCTTTATGGTCGACACATTCATTTTACGTCGCATGCACGTTGCCCCTCAAATCCAGCCCGCGCGAACCACTACCTCCGAGATAAAAAGTGGGATTTCTTCCCCGAGTTAGCTTCGCCGTCTGGACTGCAGCTGGAGACAGGACAAGAACGTCTTGTGACTGCCGGCAGTGCTGGCAGTAGCATCAAGGGAAAAATGGCCAGTGCCTATCGTGGGAAGTTCAAGGGGACTGTGCATGGATTCCGAGATTCGATCAAAAATCTCAACATCCATAAAAGGACAGCCAGCAAAGAGACAGCCTATGCTTCGCATTCTTCCTCGGAAACCGAGGATGGGAAAGGAAAAGGAAAACTGGAGACTCATCCACCCTCGGAACCAGAGAATACGATGACGATTTCGACCGCTCTGCCGCCTTACCAGCGCAGATTTTCTTTCTCCTCTGATTCTTCCTCCTCGAATAGGCGTTTGAGATGGATGCGCCGGACCAGAGGCCCATCTGGACGCTACTCTAAGCACCGGGCGAGACCCAGCGACATCTCCATCGATGGCCCACCTCCTATGTCGATGTCAATGCACAGCGTCGGATCTCTACCAGGTATCGGGCCCGAGTTCGACGATGATGCCGAAGAAGAAGAAGAAGAAGAAGAAGAAGAAGAAGAAGAAATGCCACAAGACCGAGACCTTGTAGCCCGCAACAGACTCGGTCCACCGTTGACACCCCGCCCAAAACAGCCCGCTGTGCCTCTCTCTCCTTACCAGAAGTACGGCACGGCGATATGGGATAGCCACAGACTCTCATCAAAAAAGCGCAATCGCCGATCTACACGCCACCATCGGAACGCATCCTCGGGATCGACCGCCTCATACTCGTCGAGTGGGGGTTACGCTTCCACGAAATCATCCGGTACAAATGGGAGATATTCGCACGGTCAGCCTCCCCCTCCTAAGTCGCCTTTGCGCTCGTGGAATACCAGTTTGTATATGAACATGAACTTGAATATGGCTTCAAAGATGAATGGGGGTGTCAGCCATAAGGAGCGCGGAGGGAAGGCAACTCAGATGCTGGGTGAAGCGAAGAAGATGATCACGGAGTCCAAAGCGGATCGCAGACGGGAGGAGTTGAAGGCACAGATTAAGTATGTTGGACCCTTGAACGCACTTACATTTCAGAAGAGAGATCAGTGGATCTAGATTGTTAGAGCTCGCCTACTGGGATGGTAAACGTGGAGTTAATGTGGAGCTTGAGCGATCCAATTGCAAAGTTGCATATATTTATTGTTTGCTGTTAAGCGACACAGGCATTTATTGGTACAGCGTTCAGACTCAGGGAAATTTGAAATTGTGCTTTAAATCTACTAGTACTACCCAAGTATACAATGAATTCTCGTATTTATGTGCTGCATGGCCACACCCACTGTTGTTGAGTGCTCCACCGGTTCGGACACATTACTATAAGCCAGTCCCTAGACAGTGAAATAGACCTCATGCAATTTGACTTTTAAAAACACTGCTAGCATATATTGTCAGAATGGACAAGTTTGCAGCCACTCCATAGAATTGCGACATGCTCGTATCACATTGTGTGCTGATGTTGTGTTGCTGTGTCGCGCAGGATGCCGGTGGGTTATATATGCAGGTACACTCGCCGAACATATAGAGCCGCGAAGATCCCTAACAAATAGTTCACTTCTCCTTCACCTGAAGCAGTACCAGACATTGAACCAAGGTTCCTGTCCAAAATCTTGAAAGTGGACCTGGAAGAACCCAAGTGGATCGCTCGATTCTTGGGATGGCTCGGTCGGTCCCGCCATGGCCCAGCCTCTCCGCATTATCCCCTCTCCCATGATCTCATCTCCCCTGCCATCTACTCTACTCCATCTCCGTCCGCTCTCTCTTTCCCGTCACTTCTGGCTTACAATTGCTGCGATACCCGTTAGCTGATATCCAACATCTACCCTGGAGAATTGACGACGGCTACTTCTCTGAAAACCCGCCAAGATGGGTGGAGAGCCTGCAGTTCAAGCTTCGAGTACCTTCCCCCGAGCGGCGGAGCACCCGGTCGGTCAGCGCATTCACAATATCTACACTGATCGACTTCGCCAGTTTATCGGAGGTGGTGCCTATGGAGATTCAAATCTGACGTCGTACGTTGTTCCTTGTGTCGATGCGCCCTCTAACTTGTCCTCGCTATCCTGTAAGGTTGCTTTGCTGACGCGTCGTCACCATCAGCAAAATCGTCGAAGCTTCCTATTCGGACGAAGACCATGTCAAGCTCTCCGTGTATTCTGTCCCCAACCTGGAGCGTCCTCCCTTTAAAGAGGCCGTCTCCCATGAGTTTAAGCCAACCCATATTGGAACTGCCTTTGGGCCCAGTTGGTCCACCCATTGGTTTCGCATCCGTCTCACCATCCCGGAGGTGCTACTTGACAAACAGCGTCTGGAATTTCATTGGGATGCGAATAATGAAGGTTTGGTTTGGACCGAGGATGGGCATCCTCTGCAAGGTCTAACCGGCGGCGGAGAACGCACGGAATGGATCATTCCCGATGCCTGGCGCGACGGGAAGGAGCATACATTCTATATCGAGATGGCTTGCAACGGCATGTTTGGAACTGGCTCTCCGGCAAATCCTAATGTATACTACACACTGAACACTGCGCGCATCGCTTCCATTAACCTTGAGGCGAGAGCACTTTTCTATGACTTCTGGATCATTGGAGGTAAGATAGATCCTTTGCGAGGTTTGAGGGAGGAATTTGCTAAATCAGATGCGGCGCAGATGCTGCTCGGGAATTTCCCGCTGACTCATGGGAGTCTCACGAAGCGAACGTGGTCTGCAACGCGATTATGGACGCCTTCGCGGCTGGTGAAGGGAGCAAAGAATCCATCATCGAAGGGCGAAAGATTGCTACGAGATACATCGGCGACAAAGTCGATTCCTCCGAGGTTTACGATACCGACAAGCAACCGATTGTCTATGCTACGGGGCATTGCCATATTGATACCTGTTGGCTATGGCCGTGGGCTGAGACTAAGCGCAAGGTGGCCCGGTCATGGTCGAATCAGTGCGACCTGATGGATCGATACCCGGAACACCGTTTTACCTGCTCTCAGGCGCAGCAGTTCAAGTGGCTCGAGCTCTATTACCCGACTGTGTTTGACCGTGTGAAGAGTTGGATAAAGAAGGGCCATTTTCAGCCCATTGGCGGCAGCTGGGTCGAGCACGACACCAACCTGCCCAGTGGAGAGTCGCTGGTGAGACAGTTTGTCTACGGTCAGCGGTTCTTCGAAAGCCACTTCGGCAAGAGATGCACCACATTCTGGCTCCCGGATACCTTTGGCTATTCGTCGCAGATCCCCCAGCTTACCCGTCTGGCGGGCATGACCCGTTTCTTCACCCAGAAGCTCAGCTGGAATAACATCAACAACTTTCCTCACACCACGTTCAAATGGGTTGCGCTTGACGGTAGTCAGGTGATGTGCCACATGCCTCCATCGGAGACTTATACCGCCAGTGCCCACTTTGGCGATGTGAAGCGCAGCGTAACCCGGCATAAATCGTTGGACCAGGACAAGACGTCCCTTCTGGTCTTCGGCAAAGGAGATGGTGGCGGTGGCCCGACCTTTGAGCATATCGAGAAATTGCGCCGATGTCGTGGCCTCAGCGACAAGGTCGGCTTGCTTCCGCGAGTGAAGATGGGAAACTCTGTTGACGACTTCTTTGACCGGCTCGAGAAGAAGGCAGATGAAGGAACTGAATTCATTACTTGGTATGGCGAGCTTTACTTTGAGTTGCATCGTGGCACGTACACAACGCAGGCAAACAATAAGCGGAACAACCGCAGAGCCGAGTTTTTGCTGCGGGACATCGAGTACCTGGCCACTTTGGCTTCCCTCACAAGCTCCTCTATTAAGTATAAATACCCTAAAGAGGGCATTGACGAGCTCTGGGAGGGTGTGCTTCTTTGCCAGTTTCATGATTGTCTCCCGGGAAGCTCGATTGAAATGTGCTACCGTGATTCAGACAAACTGTACGCCGAGATCTTCGACAAGGGTCAGAAGCTTAGGAACGAGGCTTTGGGAGCACTAGGCTTTGCAAATGAGGGTTTCGGCGATGGCTTCGCGGCTATTAACACACTTCCTTGGCATCGTTCGGAAATTGTCAAGATCCCTGGTGTCGCTGCGAACTCGAGCGGGCCCAAGTATGCTCTGGTGAGCGGTGACGCCGGGGTCATCCACAGTCGGCCTCTGAAGGCCCAGCAGGCTCCTGCTGTGACGGTGGCAGAGATTCGGCCGGGAGTATTGCGCCTTGCGAATAAGAAGTTGAGAGTCGACGTCCACAACGGTGTCATTACGTCTCTGTATGACCTCGAAGCGAAAAGAGAGGTCATACCTAAGGACGGCAAGGCTGGCCAACTCGTGATCTTTGATGACAAGCCTCTCAATTTTGATGCTTGGGACGTCGAACTTTACCACCTGGATTCCAGGAAGGAACTGTCATCCAGCAAAACAGTCATCGCGGAGGCCGATCCAAACCTTGTCAGTGTTGTGACTGAAACTAAGATCAGCGACAAGAGCTGGGTTAAAACGACCATCAGTCTTTCTGCTGCCACTGGAGAGGACCTGCCATATGTTGAATTCGGAAGTGAAATTGAATGGCGAGAGAAGACTAAGTTTCTGAAGGTAGAATTCCCGGTTGACGTCTTGAATACCGAGGCTTCGTATGAGACGCAGTTTGGCATTACCAGGCGCCCGACTCACTACAATACAACGTAAGTTGGATTTCCTAAGTTTTATTTGCCCTGCTGCGACGCTGACACTGTTCTAGATGGGATGTGGCTAAATTTGAAGTCTGCTGTCATAAATGGGCCGATCTGTCGGAGTACGGATACGGTGTCTCGATTCTCAATGACTCTAAATACGGCTTCGCAACTACTGGAAATCTGATGCGCCTCTCATTGCTTCGCTCAACTAAGTCCCCAGATGCTCACGCCGATATGGGTCGCCACTATATTCGCTACGCTATCCTGCCGCACGCAGGACCGCTTGACTCACGCGTTGTACGCGCAGGGTACAACTTTAACAACCCGCTCGAGCTCCACAAATCATCGGGGGAACAAGCGATTAGCGCGTTCAAGTCTATCTCACTCACCGGATCCCCGTCTCTTGTTTTGGACACCATCAAGCGCGGCGAGGACGACGTAGATGTTTCCCGTGGCGATTTGCCGTCGCGTCCGGGTAAAAGTATCGTCCTCCGCATCTATGAATCCCTTGGTGGGAGAAGCCAGGGCACTATTCAAAGCGAATTCCCGGTGAAGAAGGTCTGGAAATGTAATGTTCTCGAGGATGACGAGGAGGAGCTTGAATTCGCATCGCGTTCGGAGGGAACCGGTGGCAGTGTTGACATTGAGTTGAGGGCCTTCGAGGTCGCCACTTTCAGGTTGCAGCTGTAGTTGCGAATCTGATAGACTGGAAATTAGTGTTTTGACAGAGGAGCAGAAGGTGCCGCTAGGAAATTAAGGCTGTCTTCATTTTCGCCCATCCTTTACTGCATTCTTTTCATGCACTCTTTCACTGCTTGCTTCAGAGGACCCGGTCATTCGTATTGCATGGCATGTACTAGGATCATTACTATCTTGCAATTGCTCTGTTCTATCAGATCGACCAGGAAAATTGAGCAAAAGACGCCTTGCTGTATTCTATGCGCATGAACAGGCAAAGCTCCTCTATTTCACCTCCCAGTGCCAAGGGTAGCAATAGTAAGGCTCAGAAGAGATATATAGATGCTAAATACACGACCACCCAAAGACTCTCCAGGTCTTGTCTGTCTCTGCCCCAGTTCTACTGTCCGAGATGCACCGGATGTATTCATGCTCATGTCAAAATTAATCTTCAAATAATCCCCGGCACCCTACCAAATAGCATACGCCACCAAAAACCCACGCGAAAACACCCCGACCAAAAGAACAAATTGATAAGAACGCCACTATCAAGCAACCCACGCGGACGGGTATCAGCATCAAGATTCAACCATATCAGCACCATATACCTATTACTTCCGGGCGCATTCAAGAGAAACGGAGGTAGGTAACAACGAAAACGAAGAACGGAATGTTCCAGCGACAACTCAATCTCTCCCGTAAGTAATCTTCAGTCTTTTCATGGGGGGCTTGTCACTCTCGTCGCCACCGCCGTCGTCGTTCTTATTGTTACTCCCACCAGTCGACTTCTTCTTGTTGTTCTTTGATGAGGCACTCTTCTGGCCATCTTTGTTGGAATTTCCATTGGCGCCGTATGTTGATGACGGGGTTGGGGCAAGAGAGGGAGTCGTCTGCGCGGAGGAAGGAGCGGGGGAGTCCTATTTAGCGTTTTCCTGGTTAGTACCGGACTCACTCCAAACAGCCGCAAGAACCAAGTATATATAAAAAAAAAAAAAGACAACGCTCATGCAGCGCAACATACACGCATGAAGCTTGCGGAACTCCTCGAAAACACCCTATCCGTATCAACAACTTGTGTCTTGCGTCGCCCACTCGCAGGACCGCCCCCTAATGAAGAAAGCGAGCCAGCACCCCCGGAACCGCCTCCGTACGTTGAAGATCCCATCGCTCCCTTGATGTAGTTGTCGAATCCCTTTATGATGTTTCCGGCCGTCGTTTCTTCGAGGTAGGATTGTTCGAAGCGGAAAATTTGATCTTCTAGTTGGGCCTTTTCATAGGACAGTTTTTAGTACACTATCGCCATGCCTCAACATCAATATTGATGCATGTGATTATTGCACTAACCATGCTCTTGTCCATTAATCTCTTCTTTTGTAAGGTATCTCGTAATTCTCTTCGTAGCTTCTCGTAATATGGTAGTCCGCGACTCGATGCGTTCTGGTCTGAGGACCCGGGGGCGGGTGCCATCGAGGTATTCGCATTTTCCACGTTAGGTGCTGGGGCTGTCGGAGGGACGTTCTCTGCCATCTTGCTTGGATGGATATTCTTCACACGTCTGGTGTGGCGATGGTATGGAATGGATCGCGACCAGGGAGTGTCTTCCCTTAGCTCGAATGTTGTCTGGGGAAGTCAGTTTGTGCTGTTTGCACAAATACCACAATGGGAAAGGCGGCATTGAGGGAGGGAGGGACGAGTAGTGTGCGTGTCGTAACATCATCGGGATCCCCAGTCGACTGCAGCTCAAGTGTCTTCCATCAATTCTGCCTTGTCAGGGGACTATTCTCTTCATCTTTCTGGACAGGACGCAATAGACTTTTTTTTTTTCCGTTTCTTTGCCTTTGTACTGTCGAGTACGCGTTCCGCCTGCCAAGCTTGAGGACAAGATAGTCCCTGCAAGCATCGACCATGGACCACTTAATGCACCATGCTGATATGGACCATGGCCACGATCATGGCGGCATGGATATGGGTGGAAAATGTCAGATGAATGTGAGTACATCGATGATATTGGTAGCTCCATAGAACGGACGCCAACATGCTATTATGATCTATCCCCTGCCATACAATTTTCCCCGTCTTGAACTGCCCAGACTAACTAAAGTCCCTGCCAGATGATGTTCACCTGGTCCTGGAAAGACCTGTGCATTATCTTCCGCCAGTGGCACGTCAGAGGTCCCTGGACTCTCCTGCTGTCTTTGCTTGCAATTGTGCTCTTGACAGCTGGATATGAGGGTGTTCGAAAGTTCACACGTCGTTATGAGTTGGCTCATGCTCAGCGTCTGCTGGCTTTTTCGAGTACAGTCTCTACGGGAAGTGAGTCTCTCCGTCTACCTTTTCTTGTATTTTCTCGCCCCTACATGTGATAGGTGTTCTTTGTGGATTTCCTGGTTGGCAAGGCTTTCGCACCGGTACTGCGCTCTCCCCTTCCGTGTATGATACGCATGATATAAGTGTAATGGTATAAATGTCTCATTGACTTCTCCATGCAAGATCATGACGCGGTCGACGCATCTGCCACAGCCAATATCCCTTCGTTGCCTGTCACAGCAGGCGGAAACAATGTCCACGACTCCAGCTCACCGCTGCTTGTAGGCAGAGATCACCGAGAGGCTGCGATTCGAAGGGGGAAGGTGGTCTTGGCAGCGCTCTATGCCGTGCAGGTGTTTTACAGCTTTTTCATCATGTGAGTATATCCTTATCAGTCTGCCCGGCAGGCCAGTCCCGTTTTCCCATCTTGAATTGCTCAACGTTGCTTTGATGGTAGGCTTCTTTTCATGACGTACAACGGCTTGGTCATGCTTTCAGTCGCTGTTGGGGCGTTCGTTGGCTATCTCGTATTTGGTGACGACACACCAGCTACGAAAACTGTTGCTTGTCACTGAGTCTGGGTTATTGTTTTCCATTGCCATCAATGGTATACTGGCAGAGTGGGAGAGAACATGCAAAGTTGCAGAGCAACCCCTTGTGGAGCTCAGGTGTCCAACCTCGTACTTCAAACCCCCACCACGTTGCTCTCGTCTCGTTACTAAGCAACTTAATTGAAATGCACACGTTCGACGGACTGTTCAAGTATAGTCGAATTTGCGTAGATCACGGCACGTCCATGTCGCTATCCTCCCCAAACCCAAAGCTGAATGCCCCCCTTTCAGACCCATTTCCCGTAGCTTCTTGGCCTGACGGGCCATGAACCAATTCATCCCATTTTCGTTTCTTACCATCTGCCTTCTTCTCTGACTGACGCAATGCCTGCTCCAGCAGCTCCGGATGTGATTCTCGCAGTCCGCTCACAAACTGCCCATAGGGGTCAATCACGTTTTGCTTGAAGCCTGACACTTGATCAGACTTGTGAGATAGGAAGTCGAGTGCAGAGTTCAGGTGGCCCCGCGGCACGAAGTTCTGCGTAATAGCAATAGAAGGTTCCAAATTGACGACGAGATGCCACCAGCCCGAAGGGACATGGAGGATCTCACCCCTGCCACAGATCCCCTCCAGGCAACCCGGCGTCTGTCGTGCCTCGGCATGGAAGCACAAAAGCCATTCAGCAATACTTTGAGGGGAAGTAACCTCACTCTGGTCCGCAGAGACGTAGACGCCAGGCGGAGGAGGGAGTTTCGAAGACGACGGGAACATGATCCAGTATTTGGAGCCGCGCAGCACCGCATTCCAAGCACTAGTCGCGTTGGGGTCCTTGTGGAAGGAGCTTCCCGATCTTTCCGGACCTATAATCAACCATCGTCTGTCCGGGCGGTCATCTCCCAGCACCGAGAAGAGGTCTTCTTCGAAGCACGCAGGCGGCCAGTATGCTGCCTCAGGTTTCTGATCCAAAGGACCCACCTTAATACCCATCTTTGTTACAAAATCCCGGTCAAAAAGATAAAGTGGCCTCTCATCGGAGTTATTCCGCATGTAATCCACGTAGGTCCTGAATCTCCAGTCGACGGCTTCCGCACGGAAGACCGTCTCACCGTAGTCTGAAAGCAGTGTTTCCATGGACCAGTTCCTGTATGCAGGCCATTGCTTAATCGGCTCCGTCAGAATGAATGGCGTGTCCACCCATTTCTCCTGGAACTCCTCAGGGGAGAGATCCGGGAGACGAGGAAGCCGGTTCCGGGCCGGGATACCAGAGACATAGGGCTCTAAAGAGATATTGGCGCAGTAAAACGGGCGATGCAGGGTGTCCGAGAAGAGACTAGAGCAATCCAGCTCAGTTACCTCGGACTCTGATTCTGGGAGGTTCAGTGAAGTGGACCGCCAACTTCTTTTCCATGAGAAATCGGATGTAGCAGATCTAGATACAGATTTTAGCGCAACCCTGAGCAGTACACTCAGTGAACGATTAAGGAAAAAATCCCATGCATGGCTAATGTCAATAGAACCCAAATCCAGGTTAACAGAATAATTGACTTTTGGGTCTTCAGCAGTTCTTTGCGGAATCCAAGTGATCTTAAATGTTCTAAGTTGGGGGGGTGGAGAGAGACGCGACGACATAAAAGGGAAGGAAGGAACCCGACATGGAAATGGGTAAACATACTCAACAAACAGGGCCTTCCATAATTCTTCGGCTCTAGTAAAGGCATAAAAGGCTTTACAAGTCCTTCCTATGCTCAACAACTCCGGGCCACCAAGAAATTCCAGTAATATCAAGATCAACTCGTCCGGTAGAGGCCTGAAATTTCCAATCGCAGTACGGAGATTGCATGAGGAGAGGAGGGCATTGCCACTGGGTTTCACACCCAAAGGATGACAAGGTATTGCATCACGACTGCCTGTGACGCGGCCTTGGGGCTGCGGGGTGTTACTTAGATAAGAGGAGTACAGATCAGAAACCTCACCATCAGAGGCTTGGATTCCTATGGATGCAATGTCAGGCATCTCCTGATTCCTCGTGCAATCAGTAGCGTCTCTCGGGAAACTGTGTCGTTGAATCGTGTTTTGTTGGAGGCATGCACCGACCACACGCCGTCCACTGAGGCAGCCGAAAGCAGACCGAACCACACAAGACGGACAAAAAGGAGCACTGATTGGCTGAACCGCCTATTGGGCAAGGACGACTGCCAAAAAAAAAAAAGGCGACGCTGCAAAGATAGGCTGACCTAGGTGGCGGGATGCATGAGAGGACGTCTGAACACGAACGACCCAACCACACGTAAGAGCGTTAGAAGCTAGCAAAGAACATGGACATGATATGAATGAATTGGGAAGAAGTATCATCGAGAACGAAACACATCGAAGGGAGGAGAGGCGACAGGCGAGAGGCGAAAAGCAGCGACAGCAGTAGAAAGGCGGTCACCCGATCGGGCCGGCAGAATGGCGCTAAGCCAGTCACAGAAAAGAGAAGAAAAAAAAACTCCTTCGCCCTCTCCTCGCTTCTCTCCGTCCTCACCTTATAAATTTCACACTCTTCGACTCCAACCTAGTTTTGTCAGTTCTCTCTTTTCGGAGATTTCTGGCTATTGTTTCTGCTACTCAGAGTAACAGACCACGTTCTACAGTACTTATCCCTACGACAGTTTCCCTCACTGGGTTCTTTCTGTCGCTAAAGTCTTTTCAGTCAACCCCACTGCTATTTTTTGATCACGGCCTTCCGTCTGTGATCATCCGCAAACGCAACAGTCGCAATCATGGCTTCTAACGACAAGGGTTTGGAGGACCTCCCCGAAGGTATGCGCCTTGTATCTTCATTCATTTTTCGTTGTCTTTCTTGCTAGATATCGTTCTTCGATGTCTTTCCTCATCGTGGCGAAAACACCCCTCGCTGCCTCCCTGAATCCAGCTGTAGAATCATGGACACTGATGAAGACTTTTTGAAACTTGCAGGTCAGATCGAATCCAACTACGATGAGGTTACGGACTCCTTCGACGCGATGAACCTCAAGCCTGAGCTACTTCGCGGTATGTTACTCTCTTATCCTGTTCCTTTATCCTGTTCTTGATGGCGAGAGGCGAGAGCGCGATGGAGAGGAAAACAGAGAAAAATTCGACGCGCGGTTGAAAGTACAACTGAATTTTCTAACAACTGTGTAGGTGTCTACGCTTATGGTTTCGAGCGTCCTTCTGCTATCCAGCAGCGCGCTATCATGCCCATTATCAAGGGTGAGTATTATTATCTACATTCTTTAAGTCTGCTGGCTTTCCTGATATTAATCGCTTGCAGGCAACGATGTCATCGCTCAGGCCCAGTCTGGTACTGGCAAGACTGCAACCTTCTCCGTTGCCGCCCTTCAGAAGATCGACCCCAACCTTAAGGCTTGCCAGGCTCTTATCCTTGCCCCGACCCGTGAGCTTGCCCAGCAGATCCAGAAGGTCGTCGTCGCTATCGGTGACTTCATGAGCATTGAGTGCCACGCTTGCATCGGTGGTACCAATGTTCGCGAGGACATGAAAGCGCTGCAGGATGGCCCTCAGCTCGTTGTCGGTACCCCCGGTCGTGTTCAGGACATGATCCAGCGCCGTGTCCTGAAGACTGAGCACATGAAGCTCTTCGTCCTCGATGAGGCCGATGAGATGCTTTCTGTACGTTTCAATCCCAAGATAATGTAGTTTCGGAACTGATTGCTGACCGAGATATCTAGCGTGGTTTCACCGAGCAAATCTACGACATTTTCCAGCTTCTCCCTCAGTCCACCCAGGTTGTGCTGCTGTCCGCCACCATGCCCCAGGACGTTCTGGAGGTGACCACCAAGTTCATGCGAGACCCTGTGCGCATTTTGGTCAAGAAGCAGGAACTCACCCTCGAGGGTATCAAGCAATTCTACATTGCTGTTGAGAAGGAAGAGTGGAAGCTGGACACCCTGTCTGACCTTTACGAGACTGTTACTATTACTCAGGCCGTCATTTTCTGCAACACCCGCCGAAAGGTCGACTGGCTCACCGACAAACTGTCTGCCCGTGACTTCACTGTGTCTGCCATGCACGGTGACATGGAGCAGGCTCAGCGTGATGTTATCATGAAAGAATTCCGCTCCGGGTCTTCTCGTGTCCTGATCGCCACCGACCTTCTCGCCCGTGGTATTGATGTCCAGCAGGTCTCCCTGGTTATCAACTACGACCTGCCGACTAACCGCGAGAACTACATTCATCGTATCGGCCGTGGTGGTCGTTTCGGTCGTAAGGGTGTTGCTATCAACTTCGTCACCGCCGATGATGTCCGTATGATGCGCGAAATCGAGCAGTTCTACAGCACCCAGATCGAGGAGATGCCAATGAACGTTGCTGGTAAGTTTGAATCATCTTTTGTGGTGCTCGGCGGCGATATGCTGACAATTTCGACTTAGACCTTATCTAAAACCCTTCCCACATGATATCTTCGACGAGACGCAGTATGCCAAGCGATATGACTTCGAGGAGATCGTAGTGGCATAGCCTTACGATGTCACTGCGTATCCTAAGCGGAGGAGACGACCTGTCTAAAAAAAGTGGCTTCCTGTGTTTCTAGTATGTGCTTCTGAGGACTCGACGCCATTGATGGCGAAGTCGAAGATCCCTTATTTCATTCTTCTCCAGTATGAAGGCTTCCTACTGTTTTCCCTTTATCAGTGCGTATGGAGAATACTGCATATTTTGTTTGTTGCGGTAGTTAACGGATTTCTTTTGTGCATTCTTCTTTTCGAGTCTCTTCTTCCACTTCCCCCCTGTGTATCTAGCTCGCTCCGTTTGGTTAAGGATGCTGCGATCACACTTAATCGATGGGTCGGGCAAAAATGTGATTTCTTATTCAGGCGCTCTGCATCGTCCTTTGCTTTCTATGACCAGCTCCCAGGTGACGGAGGTGACATGATTGATTGCATGCTTTGCTTCAGGGAAATAGATAGAGCTAAATGCCATCCCTAATTGTTATTTTTAGTGTTATCGTCTCATGGCGCCTGTTCTTAGTGAGAAGAGAAGCCGTCTGGAGAATGACCCCGGCTGTATAGCTGGGTACAATAGAGAGGTTTGTCGTACCAAGTTAGACTCCACGGCGTGATACTACTGTCTCCCACTTGATTTCCCAGGTCCATCCCAACTGCACTGCTATCTTACAGACTTAGCCTCCCAATCTTCTTCTCTCCATTAGCTCGAAACCCCTGGGAATGTAATATGGAGACAACAATCCACTCCTACAACAACCCCTCTCCCTCCCTAAGAGGAGCGGCTGCATACCCATCCTCCCTCCTCTGGGCCCATGAAATCCGCCGCGAAAACATCCACCTGCTGAACCAGCTTGATGAGACGCGAACATCTCTTTCCTCGACGATCCAGACCACGCAGACGCTCAATCGATCCGTTGAGGAACTCTCACAGCTCGCACAGAAGCTCGCCACTGAGAATCAAGCCCTTCGTGATACTCTAGATGATGTACAGGGTAAGCTTGCTCTTCTAGAGAAACAAGCTGCACTGAGGTCGACACCGCTTGAGCAATTAGAGGGACGAGCGAGTATACTCGAGGACGAGATGGTGAATGGAAAGAAGAGGATGGATGATCTTCAGGCTCGGCTGGGAGTTGCTCTCAGCGAAGAGATTAGCGAGGTGGTCGGACACCAATTGCAGGTGATGAGAGCTTGTTGTGGTAGGAATATTGCTTTCACTTCTTTCTATTTATCCTTCCTTTCTTCCCTGTTTGCTAACGCGGCTGTATGTAGCATGTACCGTGAGGAACGATAGTTCCATGGTTCCTGATGTGTCTATTGTTCCGGATTCGGTACCATCGACGACTACTACTACTGTGACTGCTATCGATAACCCGGCTTCAAGCCAGAGCCAAAATATACATGTGTTTCCACTATCTCAGCTGACGGAGAGAATCAACGAAGGATCCCATGGATCTCGCAATCTGCGTGGTCGACCACACCAGAGCAATAACTCGGTTGTGGACGAACATGACGCAAAAGGACAAGTTCAGATGGGGGGAGTGAAAGAGAGGGAGTCCCATGGGTCTGAAGTTGAGAGCTTGAAGCAGAACGGAAGAGCTCTTTTAGAGTACCTCTCCTGCGCTACAGAGACGAGGCGATGCCTTCCTCCTGGAATACGGGAGGGAGTTATCGTAGAGGCTTTCGTGGGAGGGCTAGATGACCAGTACACGCGGAAGTGCCTGGAGAGACAGATGGATAGGGAGGCATGGAACTGGAACGTGCTTGAGACAATGTTGAAGAAGATCATTTCTGAACAGAAACCGCGACAGGGACATACTATCAATGATGGAGTACAACTAGACACTAGAGTTGTTTCGGGTGCTAAAGAGATTGATTCTAGACCTGCCGGGTATGAGACGACTAATGATACTAATCCGAGACAGAAGCGTGGGAAGAAGAGAAGATGCATCCCCATTGTCCCCTTTGACGAAGATGACCTGTTACTTCAAGTCTAAAATCCATGGTCTTGTCATGGTCTTATTGAAGTCAATTGTGAGAGGAACGCATTTTCAATTTTAATGGATGATCACTCGTCTCTATACATGCTTCTAATCTCGTAATCATTCTATACCAAGTATGAACCTCTAATTATGTCTCCTTAAACTCATACCTCCCCTCCCGTTCCTTAACCTCGACCTCAATCCTCCCTTCCTCGATCTCTTTACCTCCCACCTCTATAGACGCCTTCATAACATCGCCAGCTTTAACTTCCCCAACACCCTTGGGAGTCCCAGTCAAAACCAGATCCCCTTTCTCCAAAGTCATAATACTCGAAATTTTCCCGAGCACCTGGGGGATCCGGTAAATCATCAACCCAGTCGAGTCGGCCTGTCGCAACTGTGACCCCACACTGAGACGGAGGAAGGCGTCGTGAGGGTTCGGAATCCGCTCCTTGGGAATCTCTTGGGATATAGGCAGGAATGTATCGAATCCCTTCGCTATGGACCAGGGGAGGCCCTTCTTTTTGGCTTCGTCTTGGACGTTGCGGGCTGTCATGTCTATGGCGAGGACATAGCCTGTTCATTGACGTAGGTGATTGTTAGAAACTGGAGAATCCAACCACCGTCCCCGTATCCAAGGCATCAAAAAAAAAGAAGAGAGAGAGAGAGAGAGGAAGAAGCAATTGACTAACTCTGAATCGCATCCAATGCCGCCTCTTCATCCTGAGGATCTAGATCCCGAAGAGTCTTTCCTATCACCAAGCCTAGCTCAACCTCGTAGTGCAATATGGTTCCCTTTGGACGTAGGAGGGGGCCTGCGCCCGGTAAGAGGATAGCAGAGGGCGGTTTCAGGAAGAAGAATGGCTGTTTGGGGGCGGCATTGTTGAGCTCTGTGATGTGGTCCCTGCAGTTATCCTCGGTTTGTTAGTGTTCGTCGTACACTAATCTTGTCTTGTCTATCTTCTCCTCGACATGTCCTCAACGCGCCGCCAAGACAACCTAGATCAACAAAGAAGCCTGTCACAGGCAAGAGAAGGGTCATTCGTACGCATAGTTTCTTCCAATACAGGCAATCTTCCTGCAATTGGCTCTTATCGATGCCATTGTTGTTTCCCTGGCTGTCGTCCCCGCGTGAGTGCTCGCTTGAGTATCACGATTCGCACTCCGGGGATTATGGCGATTCTAATACCAATGATGGTTCGGTATCGATTCCGAAATCGGATCTAGCAGAATCTGTTCGTAACTGTCGAGTTCCGCCGACAGTGCGAGAATTGAACAGAGAGCTGACGGATGGCTCTCCGAAGTTCGTCCGTGACATATCGCTCCCGGTTGGCCCCTCGGCCCGCCCCTCCGCGCTGGCAATCGGACGCAGAGCTTAGACTGATATCACTCTGCATACTTCGCGGATGCGCTGCTGATGCTCGATTTGACCCTGCACTGAGTTCAAATAATTATTTCTGTGATATGGCTAGAGTACAAATGATCATCAAGGCCTAATATAGCACCATGCAAGTCGCGGAGATCCTCTCCGATCTGACGTCGTTGCGGGTTTGCGTACGCATCCGACATCCAATGTGCATGACCAGCACCTGGCAGAACTCCTAACTTGTATCTTAGGAGTACAAAGACGCCCTTGCACTTGTCTCTGTCAGTCAGACGATTCCTCTAGATCCATCATATCCATCAGCCACTCAAGAAGGGATATCAGGTCCACCGGAACAGCTCCAAGCGGGCCAGAACAAAAATGACGATCTAGAGCGCGCCAAGGAACTGGTCGATCTGCACTACATGATTAAGGAGAAACATAGAGATGGGAAGGTTGATGAAGATCTAACCCGTCTGAGGAGGGACGTAAATCGAGTATTGAGTGAGCTAGACACTACCTACCTAGGTAGGAAGATATGAGGTACCTACTTTTGTGATGTATCTATGTGTCCCAAGCGACTCCACATGCGCTGACTTGTAAATTAGGTGACATGGATGATGATATTGGTATGGAAAAAGGACCTGGCGTTGATATTATGGTGCACGATTGGAAGTTTAGTGAGGCTGGTCCTTGAACACGTTGGAGGCGAGAAATATCTGCATCCATGGCTGCTCTTTTACTTTCTTTCCAGGCCAGTGCCATGGACTAACTCGGTCTCGATACAGTTTAATTTGAATTGACTTGGGTACTCTTGGTGACAATGTACATGAGAAAGATAGCCTAATAATAAAATGTTTAATGGACCTCATTAAGCTGTTTCTAGCTAGTTATGCGGCCAAGTCATGAAGCTTTAACGGCATGGATTGAGATCAATCCTGAGATGATTCTATTGAAATCTTCCCCCGATTCCATGCGCAGGTCCAAGCCTTAACGGGACACAGCTAAGTCTGCTAGCTCATAGTAGATCCCACCACCATTCTGAATTTCACAAACTGATGCACCTGTTTCAAATGCAGTGGCTTCCGTTGAGCACCTAAAGCTGGGCGTTGGGTAGGTGATTGGAATGACCTAGTATACTAGGTGGGCCAGGTCAGCTGTCCAGGTATAGTAAGACACACCCTAAAGTAGACAACCCGTTGGATGCACACAGCATGAAGAGAACTGAGAATTAAACGAATCTTGAGAGACAGCGAAGCTGACAAAGTCAAGTTGGACTCGGAGAGCTTCGCGCCACAAGAGTCTCTCTGTACGGGAAGCGGCGAGCACCTCAAGCGCAGTTTCGCCTGATCCACATCGCGCGTGGCATGCGCAACTGCTCAATTCCATGACCCGATAATTTTGCACTGGGCATCCTTCTACGCGATTTCGTCGAAGATGGCGGCCAGCGTGGATGCAAAGCTTCTCAAGCAGACTAAGTTCCCGCCTGAATTTAGTCGGAAGGTCGACATGACCAAGGTCAACATCGAGGTCATGAAGAAGTGAGCTGTCCCCAGTCCGAAAGCAATTCCCACGAGACAAGAAAAGAAGGTCCACTAATCTTCATGCTCCATGGTAGATGGATCGCCGGCAAAATTTCGGAAATTCTTGGTAGCGAAGATGATGTGGTGATCGAGCTTTGCTTCAATCTCCTTGAAGGGTCGCGATTCGTAAGTCTCTTTTACCGGCAAGCCACACGCGTTCCTGAGACTGACCCGCTAATTATTTTCTTCTTGCAACTACAGCCGGATGTCAAATCTTTACAAATTCAGCTTACCGGATTTCTAGATAAGGATACCCCGAAATTTTGCAAGGAGCTTTGGTCACTATGTCTAAGTGCCCAAGAGAACCCACAAGGAGTTCCCAAGGAGCTTTTAGAGGCGAAGAAGCTTGAACTCATACAAGAGAAGGTAGCTCTGACCGTCTCACATATCAGGCCTGGTGCTCAGCGACTTACCTGTCCTTGCAGATCGAAGCAGAGAAAGCGGCCGAGGAAACGCGTCGGAAGAAAGAACGAGAGCAGGCGCGTGAACGAGAGCTCGAGGAGATGAGGAAGAGGGAGCGTTTTGAGCGCAACAGAGGGAGAAGAGGTGGCGGTAGGGGCGGCCGCGACTACGATAGGCCTTCATACAGATACTCCCGGTCGCCACCGCGACGCTCCAGCCGTGATCGGTACAGGACTGCTCGGCCGAGGCTGGAGTCCGACTCGTATGTCCCCGGCCGATCACACAGAGCTCGCCGACCTTCTAGATCTCGGTCCCGCTCAGATCCTCGCTCCCTACCTTCATCGCGGTCACCACCCCGTCGAACACGCTATGAACGCCGGGACAGGTCGAGAGAGCGACGTGGGGGTTCGACCAGCACCTCCCCATCGCCTGATAGGGGTGGCTATAGAAAGTCTAAGAGACGCGGCAGTTCGGACTACGGTGATCGAAATAGATCCACTTCCCGCAATAATAATTCGTCGCGCTCACCAACTCCCAGACGAGACCGACGGAAACAACGATCCGTTTCGTCGCGCAGTTTATCGCCGCCACCTGCCTATCGAGGTCGCCGGAGCAGACGCGACTCTTTTGTTCCAAGATCAAGATCCAGATCATTTGTTTCCTCGCGCTCCAAAAGCCGGACGCCAATTGAAAAGAGCGGCAAACGCAAAGAACCTTCGCCCTACAACTCAAGAGCCGCTAGAAGAGATTCATCCGCTGATATTGGAAAGGGCCATAGAACCCGAGATCACCGTCGTTTGAGCCGCAGCGCAGACAGCGGAGACGATCGCAGACGCCGCAGACCAAAGAGGAGTGTAAGCGGCAGTCGCAGTCGCAGTCGGGGCCGTACGCGAACAACCAGTGCGAGCCCAAAACGCCGCGACTCCTTCAGTCTCAGCCGCAGCCGCAGCCGTAGTCGGAGCCCGAGGAGAGACAGAAAGAGACGCCGCTCCATTCCAAGATACGCTCCAGCCGCGCGGAGACGGCGGAACACCTCTTCTATATCTGTTCCCTCTGAGAAACGACAGAGAATGGCTGATGAAGACGAAGGCTCCCCAAAGCGTGTATCTCGCCCAGGTGACCAGCCTGGCTCGAACGATCAAGAGACGAAGGATGTGAGCGAGGTGGGTGAATAACCTCAAGCATACTTCCATGTTCGTTACTTATGTACCGAGCGGACTCGCATGTACGATAGTCTCTGGCGTTCATATAGCTAATAGAATGTGTTCCTAGAGCACCAACAATCCCTCACATCGAGCACGCATATCAAGCACTGAGCTACGTGAGAAAATTCTTCGCGAGAAGCTACTGGCAATGCACCGCACCGGCTCCGGCGAGAAGGTAGGTGGAGATTCTTGACGGTAATTTCTACAATCGAATGGCATTACATTGGACTTGATAAACTATGACGGATGATAGAAAAATGTGTGTGATTTTTTTTGTATCGTTAGCAAGTAAGCAGCATTCCTTAAAACTCGTTAGGAATATACCACGCTCTATTTGAGAAAAGCAGGGCAGAGCAGCCTGTAATGGAATGAATGTAGTCTCTACTGTACATAAGGCACCGATCATTTCGCTTCTCGTGTAGACCTCTATTTTTATTCAGCATTTTGAACACCTCATGTTCCTCTGTATAGCCCAATCCCAGTCCACAGATGAACATTAGGGCAAGCCCATATCGACTTGATTATTCTAGACCTAACAATGCTACCTGCCCCATGGTGAACTTGCGCTCATAAAATCTGTTCTGCCATATTCTAGGAATCTGACTTTCGTAAGAGCCTGGGTGCTCCCAAGATCCCTGGGTGCTTTCCAGAACACTCAGCGGACCTTCGCAGGAGAATTAGACGTGGGCCCTTACTCTTGACGACTTACTAGAATTATAGAGTAAGGCCAGCATAACGAAGGTTGACTTATAAGAGCCACGCACACTACATTCTTTATTGATTCAACTCTTGTCTTTGAAGTGGGCAGCGGTCTTTAGGCCTTTTCCGCTACCATTCTCACTATGGTGTTGTCGTCGAATGAGGCCACCTGCTGGATCTCAGACACTAATTACTCTGGTGCGAGACATGCTAATAATTAGACTTAACTATGGAGAGTATTATGATAAGACACGGGAACGATCGACTACAAACTACTGCGTCCCTGGTATAGCAATTCTCCACAGCCATCTCACCGATTCTTATATCTCCCCCGCAGTATGAAATAAAGCATAGGGTTTCTTGTTCTTCACCATCCATCAAATGGATAAGAAGGGCAAAGCCGCAGATAGCACAATTCTTTATCTCTCTTATTTGTATATTTACCGGCTCCGGATTAACATGCCTTTAAGAAATAACGTGCAATGCTTATGGCTGCCTTGCAGTCGTAGATTGGACCCAGCAGCCAGCTCACAGAGCATTTGCTGCGACCCAGGTAGCTGAAACAGCGAGATAACCCCCCCCAACGACCACCTAGGATCTAATTAAAGTTGCAGTGCTTACGGAGGAATGTTGAACAGTTGGCATGCCAATTAACGAAACCTAGCAAGATCGACATCCAGCACAAATATAACCGGTACTAAGTTGACTTGTAAATGCGTCGCTGCCAATCATGCCCTACCATGCTTGTCAGCAAACCCGATCTACAATCCCCACGTTATCAAATGTGACCCACTGCAGGGCTCATCTTGGTATGTTCCTGGAAATCTATGGGTGTCGCGATGTCAGCATCGTGGAATATCCTAAGATCGTCAAGACTAGTCTATCGTCAGCAACCACACAAAAGAAAAAATAGCAACATCAAACCAGTGGGATTGGATTTGACGAGACTTGAAGACCAACCCCACTCACTCTCGTTTATAAAAGGCCCTGCAATCCACGGGTTTCCATCTGGTTTTCATTGCCGAAGTCAGAACAAGAACCACAGCCACAACTTCAACAATAACACCCTTCCACTTCAATCAAAACCCACCTCAAAATGAAGACTGCCATTTCCTCTCTTGTCGCCTTCCTTGCTGCCTTCTCGCTTGCTTCTCCGGCTCCCATTGAGAATGAGAAGCGTCAGGCGTCCTCGGTCTACGTGACCTTCAGTGCCGCCGGTGATGCTGGATACGTCCTGGAAGTCCCGACTGACGGCAGCACCGTTGCTATCAGTATGTTTCCGCCGATTTGCTTCTGCGCGATTCAAGTGTACGAAGGACTGACTAGGACGTAGACAACCCTCTTGCCATCTCAACCATCAGCATTGGCAGTGGCTACTGCAGTTTCGCAGGTAGTGATGGATGGGGCAGTGATATTATCGGCGGGGGATACGTTACTGTTACTCCCCCTCAGTCTATTATTACGGCCAACTGTAAAAACTAGGGTAGTCAGGCATACGAGATGCCAGGTAGCTTGCTTGCTGCCTCTGCACCGACAGGTCTGTGCAAAGCCGTATAGATGCGGAAGTTTGCAAGAGTTGATATTCGTCATGGGGGTATGCGTCGTCTCACTTTGACCCGCCGAATGAATGACTGTATTATAATGCATTGGACGACTAGTGCTGCTATTTAAGTACGTTAAGATTGGGGGTGGCTTGGTCTGACTTGTAGCACTGATTCATGTGTTTCACTAATTACTTGATGTACTCCTGAATATACCAAACAATAGAAGCATCTTGAAAAAATACTCGCACTTATAAATTTGTTAAAATTCAACGGGTAAAAGCCATGGAATCTAGATGACCTCTGGCTTTCTCAGCACCTTGCAGAATTATCGGAGGATAGGTCCTAGCCCTAGACCTGAACGCAGGACGTAAGAGACTAGTACCAACAATCCTAGCCAGCCGCAGACTACAGACCAGGCCGTATCCCAGCCATAGACCGACCGAGACGTGTTTCAAGAAGACAAGGGGTCATATTCTTTGAACAGTGAACAAATTAGCCCTTTCATGGCGTCCAAAGTGCTTGTACTGTAGCATTCAGAGTGTCCACATTTTGCGATGATACTGGTGTAGAGCCGAAGTGACGTGCGTGCTTACAAGAGTGCTCATGTGTAGTCGACGCCGTCGTCACCTCTCCAAACGCAAGTCCTATGAGTATCTTGTTTTCTTCAGTAGTTACTAAATCGCGTTTGCTTTCACAGCCTTCCACAAACAGACTCTGTTAACAGAAACCAGTGTGGCGAGGTCTTAAACAAGTCAATTGACCTGTCAGTCCGTCAGCCGGGAAACTCGTTCCGTCAGGGGCAATCCTACTATTATAGAACTATATCTACTCAAGTCGAACTTTGTACTCGGACTTTCGATTTCATTGCCCTTGTTGTGTGGGTGCGTTTGCTGCCTTCGACAGACATGTCTTGCTTACGTATGAGACGAAGTCAAAGGGGAAAGATAGTGATAGTCGAACGAGATATAATTAGGGCTACCCTCGTCCCTTTTCCCTTTTAAGTGCCCTTCTTTCCCACCACCTCCCCTACGTCTGTTGGAATTAGGCTTCTTTATTTGACTGCCTTTGGATGTGTACAATCCAATTATTTTGCTCTGGGCAACAGTAATGAGATGAGACAAGTCCATATCGTTCCATCTGCCATGAGGCTACATCCAAGCTTCTCCCTCGTGGGTCTCACAGTGGTGCGAATGCTCGTGTTTCTGCCATCGTCAGTTCACTGCGAGCATGACCTGCGTTCGTTGTCTTCTTGCGCCGTACGTATTCTGTCCCTTCCATATGCTAGTTCTCATCCATTGACGACAACAGAGTTCATGCCTCACACAGGCAATTGAGCGCTCACCGTGCTCGACAATGGAACAAACATGCATCTGCAAGAACGATACCCTGCTAGACGAGGTAGCAGTATGTCTCACGAAGTCGTGTACAGTCGAACAAGCCTTGGGTAAGAACGTCGTACCATGATTAGAGAGGAGGAGAGACAAACCAATGGAAACGAATTAGTACCTCTAACACAAGGCGATCTGCTAGCAACCAAAAATATCACAATGACCTTCTGCAGTGTCCCAGTTCGAAACCGTGGACCACCATTCCGCATCGCCTCCAGCACCCTCATAAGCATAGCGACCACGCTCGTGATCATCCGCGTCATGGACAAGCTTCTGATCAGAAAGTTGCGTCTGGAGTGGGACGACTGGACGACCGTGGTGAGCATCGTAGTCGACCTCCCTAACGCCGTGATATGCGTGGGTCCTCTCGTGGACTACGGACTCGGAAGGGACTTGTGGACGCTCACGCCGGCGCAAATCACAGCCTTCCTACGCACTTTCTACATCACAGAGGTCCTGTATCTGTTCTGCTTGGCGTCAGTGAAACTTGCCCTTGTCTTCTTCTACATGCGCGTGTTCCCGACACCGGGGGTGCGAGGCTTGTTGCGATTCACGGGCTTTTTCATCGTCTTGTACGGGATTGCGTTCGTTGCTGCTTGTATATGGCAATGTCGCCCTGTCAGCTACTATTGGACGCGATGGGATAGTAGTGATGGGGGTCCAGGGAGTGGGAGTTGCCGAAATGCCAACGCCATAGCCTGGAGCAACGCCGGGATTAGCATCATGTTGGACGTGTGGGTTCTCGCATTGCCGCTGTGGCAGTTGAAACGGCTGAGTCTGCGCTGGAAGAAGAAAATGGGCGTTGTGGTGATGTTTTGTGTTGGGACACTGTGAGTAGTAGAGTCGTGTAGTGTATATATATATATTTCCGATCCAATTCCACTGACCGAATTATCCACAGATTTACAATTATCAGCATCATCCGCCTCGCCACACTGATCCGCTTCGCCAGATCCAGCAACGTCACCTGGGACTACTGGTCCGTTTCTCTCTGGTCTGCTATGGAACTGCACACGGGCATAGTCTGCGTTTGCTTGCCCTCCATGCGCGTTATCCTTGTTCGCGTCTTCCCGAAGCTGCGCGACGAGAATAGCGAGTCTTACAACGATAAGAGACAGAAACAATTCCACGCCCATGCGTATTCTATGTGGACCACAGGAACTACGAGGAGTAGTGTCACTGCCGGTCACGGTGATTTGGGCGTGGGAACAGGAACACGCCATCATGATGATCAAGGTGAGGATGTGTGCCCGTGCCCGGGACTTGATGAAGGACGTGGGCGTCCGTCATCTTTTGGGGAAGATATGAAGGGTATTCTATGCGAGATGTCTTATACCGTCGAGTACGGACAGCAGGATGAGTTGTCGATGGACGTTCTTAGGGATGCTGATAGTTCGGGTTCAGTGAGTAAGGGTCGGTGTATGAAGATTTCTGTTGATGCGTCTACTTCTACCGCTGGCAGTCCATGATTTCATTCATTCCTCGGGAGGTCGGAAATCTCAAACACGGTGTAGGACAATTGGTAACAGTAGAGACAGTGAATACCTACACTCTGAGCGATACACAGAACAATCACATTAGAAATCGAGATCATATACATGTAGTTCACAGTGTAAGTCAACTATACAGCAGATGCGCAATTAAATTTTTGGTCAAGAGAAGCAAACGACAGTAAAATATTATATTATAGAACGAGGTAGTGCAATTCCTGCCAACTCCCTGCATTCTTGGAAAACATGAACCATCACTTGTCAAATTTGAAGAACAAGGAGAAACAAAAGCGAGAAGTGAGTCAATTTGCGACGGCCCAACAACAGTCCCGCCCCTTAATATTCGTTATACTCTAGTACCTTATTTCTCGCAACCGCAGACTGTCACGGTGCTAGCAGGAGCGGTCACGGTCACGGTAACCGGCTGAGGAACAGCGCTGGTCGAAGGAGTAGGGGTAACTCCAGGAGTGACGGTAACAGTGGTGACGGGGATCGTGACCGACTCGGTCATAGTCTCACAGGGAGCAGATGACTCACTGGGGCTGCTGGAGCCGGTGGCGACGGGAACAGGTCCAGACTCACTAGAGGCGGCCGGGCCAGCAGGAACGCTGCTGGTGGCAGTTGGGGCGACGCCGGAGCCGGTGGCAACGGGAAGAGTCCCCGAGGTGATGGATGCACTAGGGCCGGCAGGAGCAGAACTGCCGGGGCTGACACCAGTAGCAGTCACCTCTGGTGGAGCAGGAGCAGAGGAGCCGGCAGGAGCCGTGCCACTTGAAACGGGGGCAGAGCCGGTGAGAGTTGCCACAACAGTAACAGTGCTGCTCGAGCTGGTACCAACAGGGACGACTATCTCGGAGGTGATGGTTTCGCAAGGAACGCTCGACTCAGAGGCGCCGGCAGGAACCGTGCCGCTAGGAGCAGGAACAGAGGAGCTGGTGAGAGTCGCCACAAAAGTAACGGTGCTGCTCGAGCTGGTGCCAATAGGGACGACTACCTCAGAGGTGATGGTTTCACAAGGCGTGGACTCAGAGGGGCCGGCAGGAACCGTGCCACTAGGGCTGACACCAGTAGGAGTCACGCTAGGTGGAGCAGGGGCAGAGCCGGTGAGAGTCGCCACAAAAGTAACGGTGCTGCTCGAGCTGGTGCCAATAGGAACGACTATCTCGGAGGTGACGGTTTCACAAGGAGTGGACTCAGAGGGGCCGGCAGGAGCCGTGCCACTTGGAAAGGGGGAAGACCCGGTGAGAGTTGCCACAACAGTAACAGTGCTGCTCGAGCTGGTGCCAATAGGGACGACTATCTCGGAGGTGATGGTTTCACAAGGTGTGGACTCAGAGGGGCCGGCAGGAACCGTGCCACTGGGGCTGACACCGGTGGGAGTCACGCTAGGTGGAACAGGGGCAGAGCCGCTGGGAATGCCGGTGGGAGTGCTGCTGGGAGTGCCGCTGGGAGTGCCGCTGGGAAAGCCGCCGGGGGTGCCGCCTGGAATGACCGGGGTGCTAGCGGGAGCCGTGACAGCAGGAGTACTGCTAGCAGGAATGCCGGGAACGGAGGTGGAAGGAATCGCCGGCGGGGTAGGAGAGCCTGTGATGGTAGTGATTCCAGGGCAGCCAGGGAACCCAACTCCGATAAACCAGCCCCAGATAATGAGTTCGAAATCGATGCTGACCTGAAGGCTAGAGGCACCGGACAGGAAAACAGCCAGCTGAGCCCAGACCTCGACTGTGAGAACGGAGACACCTTCACCTGAAACGATAGCCCAGAGAGCAGCACGAAGTTCAGCACTGAGACCCACAGAGAGAGAGCCCTCAAGGAAAGCGACGATCTGGGCGATCTCGGTGGTAGCGATAGTGACGGGGTGGGCGCTGGCAGCGAATGACAGCCACAACAGAAGAACAGACTTGAGCTCAGTGGTGAGGGTGCAGCTTGATCCCGACAGCCATAGCGCAAGAGCAGCCCGGACTTCAACGGACAGAGAGGTTGCCAGGCCACCCTTGGAGCAGGATTCGATGCCAGTCAGGATGGTGCCTTCAAGGCCGGCCGCAAGCTCTGTCTTCAGCCAGGCTGCCAAAGCGATCTGAGCCTCTTCAATCAAAATACCGGAGGAGAGAACGCGAGATTCGACGTATCCGGCAATGGAAACCAACTCCAGGATAGAGCCGGAGAGTTCTCCGGCGGCCACCACGCCCGTCGTGATCTCACCTTCAAGCCAAGAAAGCACAGCAGCCTTCAGTCCAGATTCCAGAGTGCACTCATGTCCAGTAAGCCAGACCTTGAGGGAGGCAGAAACCTCTGCTGAAAGAACACGAACGCTGCTTCCTGCAGCGCAGGCGCCCAGGCCAGTGCGCACCTCAGCAGAAATAGCCTTACCGGCAGATCCATAGAGGAAGGCGAAGAGCGACTTTTGAGCGGAGGCAACGAGGGTGACTTCTCCCTGAACGAGTGTGGACACGGTGACGATACCTTCGGCCGTGGCAGCGAGACTTTCCTCGGCAGCAATCTGGGCGAGGACGGGAACGTACAAGGACACGCCGCCAATGATCTCTGGGGCGAGGACGGCGGAACCACCCTCCTGGAACCAACTTATCAGGGCAACCTTCAAGTCTTCTTCCAGGAAGAAGGCATTGAAACCAGAGAGCCATGACACCACCTCAGTCCGGACCTCGATATCGATAACACCAGCGTGGCAACCGGACGCAGCTCCTTGAAGAGCGGCGGCTCCATGGGCACTGAGGCCGACCAGCGAAGACTTGCTGACATGACCATTGGCGAATGCTTGGACAGCATTAGGCAACTGAAAGCCGACGTTATGATTAGAATTGTGTCGACGGTCCACGTCGGTTGGAAGACCGAGGGCGTACGACGCCAATGTAGCGAAAAGAAAGAAGCTAGGACGCATATTGGCTGGAGTTTAGAGCAGTCAATCAATGACGGCTTAGTAGTATGTGATAATGAATGACTGCACGAATACAAGATCTGCTGTCTGATCAAAAAGAAGGTAAGGCAATATTCCTTTTCAGACTATACAGCGTCAAACTGGTAACGAATGGGACAGGCTAGGAGCCCAGGGCAAAAAAGACTCAAAAGAGAATGACAAGAAAGAGCGTGAATGAATGACCTGAATTGGAAAGAGAGACAAGGGAAAAGGTAGACGAAAGAAAAGCGACAGAAGTCGAAGAAGTTGAAGATGGGGATTGGACTTAAGGGGTGGTCTTGAGACGATAGTATATATATTATGTATACAAACCCCTGGAAACCATGCCCGGCTGCCATATTGCCTCTGTAGTCTGTACACCGTATACCGTACAGATACAGCCATTCCCAAGTAAGGAGATCCACTCGTGGTCGGGAAAGAACATATTGAGGTCAAGTGGGTCTGCCGTTGTGAGCAGAAGTAGCACCATGGGCCACCGTGCCTGAATGCTGGATGGGGACAAGGACTGGAACCGGCCCACGAGGGCTAGGAGGACCATGGTTGTTGTCGGAAAAAGTAGCGAGCGAGGATCGACGGCAAGGAGAATCGGCTAACACGGGGCAATCGATCGAAAGCCAATCACACCGGCGTCGGCGAACCGGGTGATGAAGGATGTGTAGATAGTCATCGCGGTCGACCCACCAGATGGAGCATCCAGACACAGGTCCGCAGGCCCAAGCAGTAATAATAGAAAACTCTCACTGCGTTCCCTCGCTCTGCAGTTAAGCCCACTCTCTCAGCATGATTTGCGGAGGTGCTAGAAGTCGCTCACGGCCTACGCTGGATACCTGGAGGACATTCATGCCCGCAACTCTTTAGGGAGCATGTATCTGACGGAACTGAAGCCGGTCAGGCACATCTCCTCTCTCCCTCTCCCGAGGCACGGCATAGTCGCGCGTGGCGTGACGTACACGGTAGGGATTAGGGCAGAAGGGGTTCGTGAGGCAGATTCTTCAAAGAGGAGATATACAGTAACATGCGTCTTCCATCTAAGAATAACCTGGGAGTCAGGGATATGAAACGTCGGTCCAGGCACCGTCGACTTCATTTGGCCGGGAACTAATAATATGCACTCAAGAACGATGAATGGGCCGAAACTTGAAAGAGTCAGCAAAGCCACCGTCCCTGCACTGGATGTGTGACTCCACTGCTGCTGGTCGTATTATTGTTCTCCGCACTGTTGGTGACAGGAGCTATGGAACAATATTGTTTACATAGTAGGATGCGCTAGCACCCGACTACGTACCGGGAGAAGCCACCGCTTGGTAGCACGGGCATTGACCTGCCTAGCAGGGCAGTGTCCGACATCCGCTCTGCGTGAATGCCTCCTTTCTCTGCACTGGCGGAGACGTCGATCATGCGTCCGCGGGTGGCATTAACTAGTGTAAAGTACCCCTGGCCGCGTCCTCCAATCACGCCCGTGTCCAAATCACTATACGTCTTATTAATCCGAGACACTCACCAGGTTTAATTGGCCGTATGTAGGAGTTTCCACGGGTCACGCACGAAGATAGGAAACTTGTCCCGCAATATTCATGGGGCCTTAGGCTTTGTCTCTGGTGTAGAGGCCAGAGGTATTCTTGGCGGTAGTGGCCGGCTGACCATGGATATTCAAGCCAGCCAGAGTCAAGATGGAGGTGTTAGGACGCTAGCGGTGGCAAGGGGTTGCGTACAATGACGGGAACATATCCATCGATAATTGGCGGCAATTCTCAGACAACCCATCCTGCCGGGAGGCTAAATCCTATCCTCCTAGTCAGGCACAGGAGCCAGTCCCCTGCGCTTGGTCCTTGCTCTTGGTACCTATTCTTGAACTTCCGTCACTTCAGCCCAGAAGTAAGCTCGATCCTCAAACCCCCGCCAACTCCTTGAAACAATCGTTATCTTACCCCCGCCGGTTTCATTGCTTGCGGCTGCTCTCGGGAACCGTTATGGATTCTGAAAATAGAATAAGCTTGTGCGTGGCGACCTGTCCAGTTTCAAGTTTGGGGTTGAAACTCGCCCGACGGGAGAGCCCAAGGAGTGTCCGGATCTCGTATTATTGATGTCATGAGAGTGAAGTGCCTGAGCCCTGAGATTTACCTGGGTGTTTTGCGAGGAATATTTAGCAGAAATTTCATGTTAATTGTGGCTTTGGCTGGCCTGGTGTGCCTGAATAGCGGCACATAGTAACTCTAGCGTGGTAGCAGGCATTTCGATTTGAGACATCCAGGCCCGGCGGGGGGATGCTGCGGAACCACCTGCATCCGTAGTCAGTGCCGCACAATTCTCGACAGAAGAACGTAGAACCTCAGGTATGCAGACATCCCAAGCGAGTGCTGCGAATGAGCGACGAGACTCGCTTTGTTTGTGCGTCGGACGTCGCCCTGGCAACGGGGCACCACGTGACGCGCCCGACTCGCTCAACTTCGCGCGGAGCTCGTGTTGCGCTGATCCAGCAATTCCTCGAACCAGAAACACCACGACAGATGTCAACTGCGCTAGATGGTCCTCTTAAGTGTCTATATCCCGTTGGAGTATACTGGCATGTCAGCATAGACTGCAATTGAGATAATGGCATCCCCGTCGCTTACATCTGCACATACCAGCGGGCCGTATCAACAACGGCCTATTTCAAGATCTACTTCCCGAAGAGCGTCGCCAGCGTTAAACAGTTCTCCTGCAGGGAAAAGACACCCCTCGATCTCCCGGAAATATCCTGTGGCTGATAGTTCGGACGACGAGGTCGTCCCGGAACCCAAATTCAGTGCCTCTGTCAAAGCACTTCTAGGGGAGGCAGGTCTGGCTTCTCCGCGTCACTATAGTGGCAGTCGAGAGAACGATGAACATCTGTTTTCCACGTCTCTCCAGCAGGGCACGTTGGTCCGAACAACTTCTCCGTACGACAACTCTACTGGGAGTCCAGCACCAAGGATAGTTCGCATATCAAGCTCAGCAAGTTCGACGTCCCGAAGGCATGCTTCTCCTCTATCCAATAGCGAGAGAGCTCATTTCGACGCGAGGCAAGCTGCAGACGACTTAATCACACCAGCCCCCAGGGCACGTAGCGTCCGTATCAATACCGCTCGCGGTCATTCACGATCACCTGTTTCCATATCGCCCTCCCAGAAATGGTCTTCAGACCCCAAGTCAGCCAGTGAAAATGGGAGTGGAGATCGCTCCGACCATAATCATGCACCCCGGGTTGGCGCTTCGTCTGTGCTTCGTACACGGAACGGGGATGACTTCGCTGCCCAGAACTCGTTGCGTGTGAAAAGGGTCGGGAGACTTACCGGCACATTCCTCAACGGACCCGCGCGGAGAGGAGTGTTGCGGAGACAGAGTGAAGACGACATGGATCACTTGTCTCATCCAAATTTGTATTCGACTGATGATGCTCAAGACGCGCCCGTTGATTACAGCGGCGGTGACGCCAACTCCCACGTGAAGACTTCAGGGAAGACGTCCCCCGCGCCTAAGGTGTCATGGGCCGACCCCGGTTCACCTGAGGCTGTCGATGAACCGCGATCCTTTGGCCGCAAAGATGCTGCCCCAGCCGATAGACTGTATTCTGGGTCTTCTTCTCCTAAGTCCTCCCACGGATCCAAATCCACGCCTGGGTCCTTCTCCGAGGCATCCTCCAAATCGTCTGGCGCTAAGAAAGATCCTGTTTTCAAGGTTCCCTCTTTACCAGTGCTTCCTTCGACTCGTGATCAAGAGAACGAGCCTCCTCCGACGTTCAAACGTGCAAGGGCTAAGGGTTTCAATTTCCTGGATCAGCCCGAGAAATTCTCGGTTGTGTATGGAGATGAGAAGAAGAATGATTCCCATACTCCCGCGGAAGGCTCCCCAAGGAGAATTCTGGCGACAAAGAACAACAACACCCCGCACAGGCCCGCCCCACCACCTCCAAAGATGTCGGTTCTGGAGACTGCTACAGCAACAGGAGGAGCCGCAACTGCATCCCATTCTCGCAAGAAGCGTAATCAAGTGTCCGTCAATCACAAACCCTTCACGCGGTTGGATTGTATAGGTCGTGGTGGGAGCTCGAGAGTTTATCGAGTGATGGCTGAAAATTACAAGATATTTGCCCTGAAGAGGGTAAATCTCGAGGACGTTGACCCCTTAACTCTAGCCGGCTACAAGGGCGAAATAGAGCTGCTGAGGAGGCTGGAGAACATCGACCGAGTCGTGCGTCTCTTCGACTGGGAGCTCAATCAGGAGAAACACTCTTTGAGTGTCCTTATGGAGATTGGAGAGTCGGACCTGGAGAAGATCCTCACCTACCGTTTGAACTCCGAGAATGCCGTTTTAGACCTAAGCTTCACGCGTTATTACTGGAAAGAGATGCTGCAGTGTGTGCAGTCGGTTCACGAATTCAATATCGTACATTCCGACCTAAAGCCCGCCAATTTCCTTCTTGTGCAGGGCAGACTGAAATTGATCGATTTTGGCATTGCCAATGCGATTCAGGATAACACTGTCAACGTGCATCGCGAACAACAAGTAGGAACGCCAAACTACATGTCGCCAGAGGCTCTGATTGACTCTAATGCGTCACTCGGCCTGCCAGCCAGTGTCGGTAAGATGATGAAACTCGGCAAACCAAGTGATGTATGGAGTCTCGGCTGTATTCTTTACAAGATGGTGTATGGACAACCGCCTTTTGCTAAAATCGCCAAATACTACGAACGCATCATGGCCATCCCGAATCCCAAAGTTGCGATTGAATTCCCACCCTTCGGTGTTGGAGGCGTTCCTGTTCCTCCGGGCCTTCTGCAGACTCTAAAGCGATGCTTGCAACGCGACCAAATACTTCGACCTACTGTGGAAGAGCTTCTTAGCCCCAGAGATCATTTCCTGCATCCTGAGGGACAGCTTGATGGGGCCGTCCCGATCACTCAGGAAATGCTCAGCAGAATTTTGGTTAATGTGGTTAACCACTGCCGGGTACGAGGCATTCCGAGGGAAGAGGAATTAGCAGCATGGCCGGCGGGATTTTATGCGAAAATCAAGGCGGCATTGGAAGAGGATGACCCCGCTTGACGATTGGTACATGAATATACTTTTGGATCCGTGCTCCTTTTGCCTACCTGCGACGGTTCCGAGAGAAAATGCCGGTTTGGCTTTGTATATTCTTCTAATGATACGACGATATCCTTTTTTTTTTGGTGGTCTCCTATGGGCCCTGACTTGATTTGATTTTTCCTTTGTGAGATGTTTCGATCCATTGGCGGGGCAATTATGGCCCCTAATGTTTTGCGGAGTTGGCCGGTCACCTTCCTTTACTGTTTTTTTCTTTGCATTTTAGACAATGGCTTGGATGCGCTCTTTGCCCCTTTTCCTCTCGATTGGAGATATTCCATGGTGCGTTCAAGCGCTGACATACTTTTCTTTCCCCTTTTGGGTTCTCCTGTACATATTATCTATTTCCCCTTTATGTCGTACATACTTTGCATTGGACATGATTATTTCGTCTTTTTGTCCAGCATTTTTTTTATTATTCCCTTTGAATAATAAATTAATTGTTATGTGGAAAGGCGCCCAAATTATCCACTCTAACGCTAATATATTATGGATACGAGAAAGACGAGTGCTGGGAAGCGGCAGTCAGCTGGAACTTGAAGCAGAGAAAAAAATAATTCAGAGTCCGAAACAGTCATAGGTGCTGTCACTCCCAGTCAAGGGAGTGTGCTTTTCTCCTTTGCTGTTTCCTCTGGACAGGGTCTCGGCTGGTCTATTCTTCTGGTGCAATTGAGAGATCGACGGCGCCTTAATTGCATTGGAGTGGCTTTAAATAGTGTCGGACCCTCCCTGGTAAAGGCCTCTTCGATAAGGGTCTACTAACGAACCAGGGGCCCATTCGGAACTCTAACTGGGCGATCCCTTGGCTGTGTGCGCCACGTGTTAAGAAGGAGGGCAACCATGGCCAAGGCTGCTTAATTGGTCACGCGTGCAGGGCAGTGCCAGATGGGTGAAGAACGATAAATCAGAGTTTCGAACTAGTCTTGATCTTATATTGCTCGAAGAGGGCAGCGGAGGGTCGTCGCGGGAAGGAGATACGAAAGGAAATACACAAAAGACTTGTCTTCCTGTTGCGTAGGCTCAGGGAGTAAGCAAGCAAGAAGAGTAGTATCGAGTATTCGAGGAGTGTCTCGGTGTCATTATTCTCAGCATCTGAGATACGTAGAGTATGCCAGCCATTGAGGGTGCCTGCCCACCACGTGTCTGGAAGAAATGAAGCGTTGTTAGCTCAAGGAAAATGGACCATAAGGCAAATGCTGTAGATAGCCAAGGCGCTCAGGAGCAAGGGGTGCTCATCAGATACTAATAACAATAATAACAGTTCCTCATTTGATTCAGAGAACAAAAGGGATATTTTGGATACATCATTTGGTGAAGATCGGAGGAGATGAAATGAAGAGACGAATCCGGGTACTTGCCTGTTGAGGAGACTTTTGCTTAGGGAATGGGGTCATTGGAAGTTCGTTGGATATGAACTGCCGAATGCCAATATAAATCCAGAGCCTGGCATCATAGTACTCATTTCCACTCAATTGTCACGCAGGACGTTGACATAGGTACTTGTCGGGTCGTGAAACAGGCTTGTTGGAATCGAAGAGTGAAAAAGTCGAATTTTTGGAGCCACGATCGTGGCTAATCCTAAACAGGAAAAGCGTTTATGCCTCAGTCACGCTTCTGAATATCTTCGGAATCGCGACTGTTAAACCTCGACATCCGCTCTCTTTCTTTGATATTCTATGATTGAATAACTGGAGTTGAAAACTGTTTTCTGGGCTAGCAATTGGGGACACCGGAATAGATATAGGGACCATCGTGGACCAGAATCGACCCTTCTCTTGGCTCGGCGTGCACTCCAAGTTCCTCAGACTCGCGTCCGAACATCGACGTTCTCTGTAGGCAAGCGAATTAAATTCATTTATAGCCAATCTCATGCGCAGGGGAGAAGTGTCTATACTAATATCGCTTAGACACAGTGGCACAAATAGCGACAGGTTTGCAGGAGACATAATAAAAAGACATCAATTAAAACAGCACGGCTGGAGAGTATTCGACAAGTGGGCTCTACAATTAGACCAGATCCCAAAATGAAGGACAGAGAAACAGAGACAGGAATGGATAGCCTATATCCAAGAGGCCTGTTACAACGATGGTCCAACAGTGGTGTTGAGAGGTGCATCTGTTGAAATGACATTGGCACGGATAGAAAGAATGTCTTCTTCGGACAACTTGCATTCCTTAATCAGGCACTTTTCGACTCCTCCATAATGTTCGCGGATCATGGACAATGTATCCAGCATCGTGTCATGGCTAATTAGGGTTAGAAAGGAGCGGATCGCGAGAGAAGAGTGGCGTTTCTATCATTTCAAATGGGCTTACTGTGCACTCATAAAAGAAGTCACTATAGACTCTTTTCCTTTCATGGCTGGATCGGCCAGTATACGCGGCAAGTGCCGCTGTTTCCAACTCGCTAGTTCTAACTCGGTCAGCGCATATTCGGCCGCAATCGTCTCGTCATCGCAGCCGGCAATGCTCAGAACGAGAGCACAGAAGATGCCTGTACGATCTTTGCCTGCGGAACAGTGTACAAGGCACGGCTCGCCGGGACGATCTCGCAGGTGCTTGAAGATCCGCTGGAAGGCAGGGGCCCCAAACCGGAGGATATCTAGATATGCCCCCCGGTAACCCTAGGGGGAGAAAAAGAGTGGCAAGTGGTGAATAAACGGAAACGCGTGAAGCAAGATAGGGCACTCAGAGTTAGGGGTATACCTCTTTCTCGTACTGCGCTAGTATATCCAGAGGGGAGAATCGCTTGTCCGGAATGGCAGGTATATCGACATTTGTCAGTCCGTCGCCGGCAAGAGGCACTTTCCTGCGCTCAGAAGAGGAGCGCAGGTCGAATATAGTGGTGATGCCTAGGTCCTGTCGCAGATGCTGCAGACCAGTCTCCGTAGCGTTTGATGGATCTGCACATCGAAAGACGAAGTCTCGGCGGACAGTCTCCTGTCCGGTAGAGACGGGGTAGCCTCCAATGTCTCGAAAGTTCGAGATTCCATCGACCCGGACAAAAGGTGGATATGGTGGCTCTGCCATTTCTTATAAATGTCTGTTTCTTTTCTTACTATGTTCTGGCCGAATGCACCGTTCAACACCGGACCATCGTAGCACCTCGACCAGCTGATGTTTTGGCCATGGTGATATAGATCCGCGCTCCCCGCATCTACAGGAAGATGATATCTCCACATGGGCACAGGTCTGCCTGCTATTGGACGCATACAACTTCCAAAGCCGAGGTTGGGCATTGGAGATGGCAAGCGGACTTTGGTATTCCGTTCGTGTCGGATTTCTGACAAACTTTGTGGACTTGAGCCAATGTCTGGCTAAGCCTCGGAATCTCACAATACTTGATACCTAAGCACGTTCCGTTTAGATAGGTAGGAAGCAAGCAGCGATGCTGAATAACCGATGTATGTACTGTACTTTGCGGCTATTCCTGCCTCTATTCAAGAGTAAAACTGTATAGATAAAAGACGCTTTTCCTGAGAGATCAATATCATCGCGCCCTGAACGCCGCCCGTAAACATAGAAGAATAAGAGCCACAGAACGTCTGCAGACATAACGAAAAGAAAACCTATCTATCACATAGAATGGTATCTAAGGCCGTATTCACAGAAAAAGTCGAAGAATGTTGGTGAGTCCGCTCAAACTAAGAGAACCCTGTCGAATGAAGATCACATCAGCATTAAGTACGCAGCTACGCTGGATAAAATACCAAAGAGAAAAAAAAAGTTAATATAACAGGAAAATGCGGCTACTTACGCATTGACGCAGCCATCGTTCTCCGGGTTGTTTGATACCTGAGCCAACTTGCCCCAGACGACCTTTCCACTGGTGGTGACGAGTCCGAGTTCCGATACGTTCACCTCGATGACGGTTCCTTTGGTGAGAACACCTAGTTGTGTGTACATTGGGTTTTGTGGGTTCTTCTTGACAGATAGAATGGGTAGCTGGACGGTAACACCTAGTTCGGGGCTGTGCGAGAGCGGAGAACAACAGTGTTAGCATCGACATTAGAGGAAAGAAATGCAATTACGAAGCAGTCCCAGAGAAATGTGTACGTACTGCGTAACATTCGCCTTCTTGTATCGCAAACCCATCGGCCGAATAAACCGCTCGTACTTGACGGGACGGCGAGTGAAATCGTTCCCAACAAAGGTCGGTTTCGTGATCATACGCTTCCACGACTTCTTCGAAGTCTTTTTCCCCGTATTGATAACCTTGAACATCTCCTCTTCGCTGATACCCTTGACCTTCGGCAGGGGCACGGAGAACTTGGCCGCCTTCTCGGCGCGCTTGTTCTTGATCGCACTGGAGAGTGCCTTTGCATTGGTCGCCTGGGACCGGTCGAGAAGGTAGTTGGGTAGAGGCGTCTTCGACGGCTCGTCTGGTGCGGAAGACTTGACGTTCTTCTCCTCCTGCGCCCGGATGCGCTTCTTCATCTGGATCTTCTCCGCATGGCGCTTCTGTTGGTAGAGCTTGGCTCTCAGGCCGCGCAGGTTCTGCGCATCGCGGGATTGTTGGTGGGCTTCACGCGCCTCACGCTTGCGGACACGCTCATCGTGGTCGAGGCGTTTGCCATGCTGCTTTTGCCAGCGTTCGATATACCTGCATGCTGTCAGTGGGGGAAGGGCTGGTAAATGAACAAGGCGGGCACGAACTCGTTCTGAGGCTATATGGTTCCATGTATGTTAGTTCCATCGAGTCTAGAGAGAGCCAGGATCACATAACTGGGTGACTTACCATGTCGAATACAGGATGCTGGGGCAAAGGCGACCAAGGCGTGGGTAGTTGAGCGCAGATCAGCTCTTCTCAACTCTTCAAAAAAAGTTGTATCGGTCTTGGCATGTGTATCATCACGTGACCAACTCATTCGTATGCACCAGTACTGAGTTGACAGCGACACAATCGACTCGTATCAATAGCTCAGCACATATTATTGTCAAGCAGCTGTCACAAGAAACGTTGGCACTGCATTAATGCGTACAGGGAATTGTCTTTGCCTGGTGTAGTCCAATACCAGCTCGACCTTCTTCGTTTTATCACGTGACATTCGGCAGACCAGACGACCACTCCCGCATCGGACGAATTTCTTCGAAGCAGCAGTAGCAACAGCACGAGAAGCAACGACCGATTGGCAAGCGGTGGCTGTGTCGGAATATCGCAATCCGCCGGAATTGAATCAACGGAGAAGGGCACATCCTAGTTCGCAAGCAGGATGTTTTCCCGGTCGACACTGAGTCTCGCCTTCGACGTGCGATGGACGCCAAAGCACCTCGCATGCATAAACGGCATACCCTCCATCGTCTCACAACGAGCGTACCTCCACGGCACAAGCGGAAGGTTTAATGCAATAGAACAATCGGAATCCCAGAAACCCTCATCCTCAGCGGCACCAGAAACACCATTGAGTGCTATTCCGCGCTCACAGTTTTCTCAACCTGCACAACAGCCGCAGTCGCCTACCTCTAAACGCCCGATTCCACCAAATTTCACCTCCCCGCTGAAAGTTACAAAATCATTACTCTCAGACCTACCGCGTCTCGCGACTCAGGGCTCGCACTATATCGTCGCGCACCTACACGCAAGACCCTACCTGCTCACAGCGGGCGATCACCTCCGGCTCCCCTTCCTGATGCCAGAGGTCGAACCGGGGAATATCCTGCGTCTCAATCGGGCGTCCGCTGTAGGATCGCGCGACTTCACCCTCAAGGGGACACCGTATATCGATGAGCGGTTGTTTGAGTGTCGGGTGCGGGTGCTTGGGGTGGATTCGGATCCGATGAGCGTCAAGGAGAAGACGAAGAGGAGACGGAGACATGTTCAGCATGTCAGGAGTAAGCATAAGCATACCCTTATGAGGGTTATGGAGGTGCGGATGAAGACGGCGGAGGAGTTGTTGGCTGAGGGGGCCGTTATTGTTGAGGAGGAGGGTACGGGAGAAAAGGTTGAGGCTAGGACTTGAGGACCTTTCTCTTGTTTGGTGTGGTAGACGTATAGCATTCATGCTGAAGGGTCTGCCTTGTGTTTCTTAAGGCCTGTGGCTATGTGTACAATAGATTGTTTTCCCATGGCTGGTTTGGGTGACCGGTTCCACTGTGTATAGTCTAAAATTCTCAGGGCAGCCAGCAATTCTGCACTCCAGTCTTCAAGCCATCATCCTGGTTACAGGAAGGCGAATAAATTGGCTTACAGTATGGTTAATGAAGGAATCCAGGCTTTGAGGAAATCTGTCCGTCCCCTAACGCTCGCTGGCTCACGTCAATTGTAAATTGTGTAGCTCTGCACTCACACTAGGAGTACACTTCACAGACGCTGGATAACCACCTTCAGTTGCTTGAGACAAATTTGCCCAATTGACTAGCATGAAAGGTGAATAGTCTATCAGATGCATGCACTCATTATGCAAAACACTTTTAAGAAATACATAAAATAGTCAAGTCCATCTTCAATTCCCAGAATCATATATACAGCCCAGAACGAGCCTTTTAATGTCACAATCCACTGCAAGAGAAGAGAGCATCTAGCCAAATCTTTTCTATGTTTTACACGAAGAGGAGTAGCGGGCGTCATCCAGGAGCCGAATTCAATCAACAAAACACATAACAAACGTCTATAGAATCATCAATCCGTTCTAAAGAGCTGCAAGTCTAGTGTACAAATCTAAAATCAAGTCTGTGGAAGTCAGAACCATTAAACTTTATGTAAAAGGAGAGGGAATGGCCTACCGTTTGTTCCCTCTAAACTTGTTAGCAGTCAAATACTCCTCTCTTTCCTCGGTGGAAAGGGCGGCCCATTTCGCGGCGTTACTCCTACTCGTTGTCAGTCTATGAACGGAGAGCCTAGGAGGGAGGAAGTAGGAATGCATACTTATTGCGCCACATGTAGTAGAGCTTGGCGAAGATGAACGCGAAGAATGACCAGGCTGCGAGGCCGATCAGGACAGCGTTTCCCGTGCGGTAATATGGTTTATCTTTTTCTCGGTAGATCTATCATTCATTAGCTTTTTTTCTTATCTCTCCTTGATTTGCTGAATAGAGGGTACATACGTTGTTCCCAATAATATTAGACGCCTGGATACACATATTGTACAAGGCCGAAGCAACGGTGCGAGTGCGAACAGAACCGGCATTTCTCGACGCCATGGACACGATAATAGCATGGACATACGGCGCACCGACAAGCAGAATCAGAACAACCCATCTTGACCACGCGCTGGTGTGATTGGGGAGAACTTCCAGGGCAATCAGCAGCGCCAGACACCAGATCTCCGAGACGCAACCGAGGAGAAACCGCTGATTGATCTTCTCGGACAGCCAAGTGAACAAGTTCAGGTTGATAATGAAGATCACATAGGCCGGAATAGTGAGCAAGCTGATCTCGAACGTGCCGAATTTCAACGACTTCAGTTGCAGCGTGATATACGAGGTCGCGGGCGTGTTGGGGATATTCCACGTCAAGCCGAGGAAGTAGATAGGCCACATGTCGTAGTCACAGAGGGCCTCCCACAAGAGCTTCGGCGTGAGGGCTTGCCGATTATGCATGGATCCCTTGCCCGGGTCGTCGCGGAGGACGCGATTCACAATGATTTTTTCTTCGCGCTCGTTGAACCAGCCCTTTTTCCCGCGGAGGCCGCCCTTCGTCTGGGTCGGGGAGGCGGGCATCCAGAATACGGCGACGATGCCGATGACGCCTGTGATGAGGCCTTCGTAGGCGAAGAGGTAGCGCCAGCCGCCGCGGCCGTCGTCGTTGCGGATGTGCAGGAAGCCGAAGGCGAGGAATGCACCGATGATGGAGGTGCCTTGGTATGCAGTCCAGAAGAGGCCGAGGCGGGTGGGCAGTTCTTTGGATTTGTAGAAGTAGGAGAGGAACAGAATGGTGTCGGGGATACTGTTCATTCAGTAAGTACTAGTACTTGTGTTTCAGACTCCGAACTACCCAGGTAGATACCTAAGTAGTTTGGGAAGATGGAATGATGTCGCAGAACTTACAAACCACCCTCCAGAAGCCCTAAAAGCGCACGGCAGGCGAAATAGCTGCTTCTGTTCTTCAGAAAGGCCTGACAGGCAGCGACTAGACTCCACGCAATCATCTGGAAGGGAATCCAGCGGTCAGGCCCGAGCTTCTTCGATATCAGCTGGGACGGCAACTCCGCGAAGAGGAAGCAGACCAGGAAGATGGTCTGGCCAGTGTTGTAGTCGTTGGTGTTCATGCCCAGGTCGCCCAACATGTTGTCGGAATTGGCCTGGACAATGTTTCCACGATCCAGCTGCAGGCCGAAGAAGGTGATACAAGCAAATGTGCAGACACGCAAGTCAATCTATCAGTTCAGTTAGATCCAGTTAATCATAGATCCAATGGTACGCATAGCATCAACAAGCGTGAACAACCAACCTTGCGGAGGACCTTCTTCTCTTCGGCCTCCTCCCACTCAAAGTCGGGATCCCAGCGGTGGATTCCTTCGTAGGTTGAAATCGGCCTGTACAGTCGGGGGTCTTCAGTAGCGTCGAAGGCAGCATCATCTGGTACATATCTGCGTGTGGGCTCTTTGGCCGAGGAGGACGAGTAGGTGTCTGCGCCCTTGGTGACCTCGGTCGTGGAGCCATATTCAGGCGTATCCGAGGTGATATCACCCGTTTTCGAGTCTGCTACGCCCATACTGAGATAAGATCTCGCGGAATGTGCTAAGGGATTCTAATGCTGTTCTCTCCGGGTTCTAGGAAGACTGGGAGATGCATAGGCTTTATACTAGAAACGGGCAGGGAACCGGCTTAGCTCGGACCGTCTACGGGTGAATAGATTTTGAAACATAATAGATATCATGATAACACTACAGCACCTAAAGTTTTTAAGTTTTTCTTGCTTGCTTCTTGACCTCTCCAGCTTTCTTCAGGCTTTCCGGTGGCGTCTAGAAGGACGGGAAGGATGCCCGAAGCGGAAGTCAAGCTGCGAATGCACTGCCAAGGGGGCCAAGGGGCAGACAGCGCCAATGGGTATGCTTAAGCATCATCTGGTATCGAAGCGACAGGAGACAAGCGTGGAGAAGAAAAAGATGCGCGCATCACGCAAACACGCCAGAATTGACGTTATCACTGCTGTTGCAATCCGCGGGCACCCATTGCGCCATCGCGGGACGCGAGCGACCTCAGGGCTCCTCGCGGTAGCCCTGGTTCACTGGCTCACTGGCCAGATAGCCCACCTAGCTCTGTGCTACTGCTGCTGCGTCCGCTCTGCAGTCCAATGCAATCGCAGTTGATTATCACGCCATTTTTCTGCTTCATAATGCCTCTTCTTGGCTAGCAGCCTGGCCCTGACACTTTGGGAACACTTATCCGGAGAGTTTTCGGCATCACCGGCGATAACCCCAGACGCTTGATTTACAACTGTATACTCGGATCGCCCCTCAAAGCCATCATGTCAGGACTGGACGGTTCGTTCTTCGCCTTCTAACAGGTCAGGCTACTTCGGTGGTCGATACAGCCGACCCCGCGATTGCGCAACCGGACGTCAGTTTGGGCCATTCACCTGCGCCGGTTGTATCTATGAAACTATATCAAAGAGGGGAATGTCAGCTATTTAAGAGGGGCTCGTGCCCACGACTGTTCGAGACGCTGTCCTGGAAGTAGAAAGATATCAGGAGGTCCAATCCATTCCATAGATCCAAGTAGAAAGGAAGAAGACTCAACAATCCGTTTGGCACTACCAATAATGGCTCCCTCTGTCGTCGATACGGAAACCCCTACTTCTATTCCCCTCCGCAAGGCCCCAGATGCCTCTGCGGGCTTGAATGACGACGCTGGCTGGAACAAGGAGCGATCCATCGGCTATGCTGAGAGGTTCCACCTCGACCAGGAGCTGAAGGGCACCGCCAAGCAGCCTCCTGCTTCCTTCCCCAATTACCTTCCCGTCTGGGACAATGAGAAGGAGAGGTGAGTAAGAGAAGTTCGTGCCTATACAGGTTCTTCTCGCTGACAAAGAAGACAGATACGCTCCCCTGCAGCCATTCGAGCACTACGACCACGGCAAGGATGCCGATCCGTCCTTCCCCGACCTTCTTCCCAAGGGCAAGGCCGTCGTCGACGACCTCACTCCCTCCATTGGCGCTGAAGTGCGTGGCGTGCAGCTGAGCCAGCTGTCCAAGGAAGGAAAGGACCAGCTGGCCCTGTTCATTGCCCAGAGGAAGGTTGTCGGTATGTTACAGCTCTGTCCTCCTTAAGTAGAAGTAGGTTTACCATTTACGGGGAAATTGACCACTATTCCAGCCTTCCGCGATCAAGACCTCGCCCAACTGCCCATCGACAAGGCCCTCGAATTCGGCTCCTACTTCGGCCGTCACCACATCCACCAGACCTCCGGCGCTCCCAAGGGCTTCCCTGAAATCCACCTGGTACACCGCGGTGCCGACGACCGGTCTGGCCTCGACTTTCTCAACACCCGCACCAACACCGTGACCTGGCACTCGGATGTGACATTCGAGAAGCAGCCCCCGGGTACCACCTTCTTGTACCTGCTTGACGGACCCACTAGCGGCGGAGACACGATCTTCGCCAACACCGCGCTGGCATACCGCCGTCTGTCCCCGGAATTCCGGAAGAGACTGCACGGGTTGAGGGCCGTCCACTCTGGAATCGAGCAGGTCAACAACAGCCTGAAGAGTGGTGGGATTGCCAGGCGGGAGCCTATTACTTCCGAGCATCCCATTGTGAGGACTCACCCGGTAAGTCAAACTATATTCTCGAAATATACCTTTTAAGACCAGCTGCAGTTCGTGGCTTACAATTTTTATGACTTAATAGGTTACTGGTGAGAAAGCTCTTTACGTCAACCCGCAATGTGAGTCTGCTCCTGAAACCGAAGTCTTGAAAAGATGGGAACTAATTGTGTAGTCACCCGGTACATCGTCGGGTTGAAGAAGGAGGAGTCCGACGTCCTGCTGAAGTTCCTGTTCGACCACATCGCCTTGTCGCAAGATCTGCAGGCTCGCGTGAGATGGAGGCCCGGAACTGTCGTTGTTTGGGACGTGAGTATCTCTCTCCCGGAATGGAAGTAAAAGGACATCACTAATTCTGGATTAGAACCGCGTCACCCTGCACTCGGCCCTGTTCGACTGGGAAGACGGCCAGAGACGCCATCTGGCCCGGATCACGCCCCAAGCCGAAGCGCCGTACGAGACTCCATTTGAGGGAGAGGAAAAGCAGTAATTGAACAGCCTAAGTAGGCTATTCAATATATGCGAGTGGAATTTCGTCAAACAGTGCATATACATATGTATTCCCATGGTTTACTACCATAGCATGGTGGATTGAATATGATGATTTAGCCATTTGCATTTAAAACATGAACATATCTGCCACTTGAGGCTACATGATAGGTCAATATGGCTGTATGACCGGCCGATGAGGCTACATGACATGAAAAAAGAAAAAAACCTGGAACCCAAGACGTCAAGCAAATCCTAGACAGTCCTTAGACACTCTAGAAGAAACAAAAAAAATCCCAAATCCAAGGAAAGTACACAAAACTCCATCCATCCCTTTGCCTCCATCTTAACCCTGATCCACATATGCAATGAACGCTGCATGCTCTGTGCAGCAACCCAAGCTTCGCAGCCACCCTTGTAGCCTGGGCATGGCATGGCCAAGAGAAAGCAAGCCATTTAGAAGAGCGCCTTAAAATAGATCTTAATAAAGGGCTCCAAAAATCTCCTCCTGCGGCTCATCTCAGGCTTCTTCTTGGGCCTGGTTATCTCGACGTGCGTATATCTCGGCTTCGAGTAGCCCTCATACTCCGAGTCGGTTAGACTTATGGACGAGAGCGCGGAGAGGAAGTTATCGTCGTCGTCATCGGAGTCGGTGGAGAGCTCGTCTTCATCCGACGAGTAGTAGTTGTCGGTGGTGCACTCGGCGTATTCGGTGACTTTCTTGACGTAGTCCGTGGTTATCTCGTCTTGGTTCTCATGGAAGAAGAGGTAGGTCTCAACGACGGTGGAGGCCATTTCGGTCTGTATTTTGTTCTTTTTCTGTTTTTGGAAATAGATGTAATGTACAGATGAATATAATGACCGGGTTGTTTGTTCGAGATAACTGATTGATGCTTGTATGTATAGATGTCTTGGATGTTGTGTTGTATCAGACAGAAGAGATGGTGGGAAAGGAAGGAAAAGAAAGAAGAACAAAGTCCCAGGACAGGCAGACTCAAATACTGCTGAGGGATGAGAAAGTCATGCGCTTCAATGATCCGTTCATCCATGTAACGGACGTCAACGAACCTTGGAAATCATCCAAGGCTGCGACGATGTGCTCTATCCAGGGACTGCATGGCCCAAAAAGGGAAAGTACCACCTCCATATACTCCTGTTTCCCCAGGTTCCCCGTCACGCATCCATGGTCCATGGTCATGGTCGACCACCTTCAAGTTCCATTAACAGCACACCGCTGTCAAGCGACGAGGATACCACGGTTCTCGATCAAAACCAGACCACCTCAAGTACTATTAATACATATCGTCGGCGAGGGTAAAGCTAGCAAACTATGGTCGCATACTCATGATCCACGGTGAAGGCCGACCACCTTCAAAGCTATTAATACATATCGGCTACCATCGGCGAGAAGACGAAAATAGCACACTTCATTCGACTCACGCTATGTGAACATCGTTATTCCGGGATGGATGGATGCCGTTCAAACCGACTGAGCAACCCAACCTTCCACTCGCGGAATCCCCGCGCAGACACTGGCAGTATAGTATTGCTATCTGCCAGGGCACGAGAGAACTCATTGAAAGCCTTCGGTGGAAGCTCAAGCTCTTCTATCGAGAAAGACGACGCACCCACCTTCCCGTGAGCGTGGTCCGGGTAAAGAAGCGACTCTACGTCGGAAACATCCTGGTAGAACACCTTCATGGCCCGTTGGCAGCTGATGTTCCGACTGTGTGTCTGAGCCTCATCTATACTAGAGTTGGAATAGCGGAGATCAGGGCTGAAGATCCAGAGCTATATCCGAATGACTAAGTTAGATATAGATATCCCACACACTAGAAAGATAGGGTAAGTCCATTCATACAAATAGCCCATTACGCCCACCGCAGTGCACCGCGAACCGCTTCACGCTTTCCCGTTCGACTGTTTCCAGGATCTGAGCAGAGACCAAGATCTCCGTTGAGTAGCTTTCCCAGTTAATATGTTGGTCTCTAGTTCCTGGTGGCGCCTGTGCTACATGTCTAGCCACGGAGACGGTGGCTTTGAAGATCCTCCATCCGCTCGCTGGGAGATCTTCTGCACCGATTAAAGAGTCGCATTTTGTGCAGACTAGAACTCCTTTCCCAGCTGAAGAGGCGGTTTCGTTTGAACGTTCCTTCTCGACCTGTCGTGGTAATCAGCGATGGCAGCAGGCAGCTTATAAAACCACTAGGAAACTGCGGAAAGTGTATAGTACAGTAGAGAAAAAGCTTGCATTCATTCGACGCGCCTGTCAAGTGCTTTAATCTACAGCTAATAACCAACTATTATGCATGTGTATGAAGCATATACCTCGTAGAAATCACGTCAATCCCACTTCTCTGGGTAGGAGGCAGATCAACGGAGAAATACAAGCGAGGCACCCCGTCACTCCTGGCTAGATATGCAACACGGATCTCCGTCAAGATTGGTCATGATGAGCAGTGGCTATACGAAGGATAACCATGAAGTGGCGAAATCCATCTTCTGCATCGAGAAGAGGATATCTGCAACTACCAACAGCAAGCCCACGAAGCCACGGGCGCTCCTCAAGCCGACCTCGAACCCAAGTCGCATTCCAAGATCAGGAGAAATTTGACGGATTTGATATGGGGCAATTGTATCGGGGTTCAGATCATGGAAGGAAGCTTGCGAACTGGCCCCTTCTTTTTGCCCCGGTAATGACCTGATTTATGGAGAGGGAATGGTACAAGGGAGTGAATAGCATGGACAAAAGGGAACAAGCGACAGATAAATGGAAGAGAATTATGAGATATCTTACCTTTTTCAACCCTTTACAGTCGCTCTCAGTGACCAAGAAAGATGCAACATCCACAAGAATCGTAGCAGGCGAGGCTAGAACACGGTTCGCTGCTCCATACCCTTTGATCAGAGCATTCTGCGCATCATCAAAGTTACCATTACTAGTTGTATTGGCAAGAGAAGCATGGGTATCCGATCTCTCAGAGCCCTCAGCAGCACCGTTCTCGTCGTCATGATCGTCATCGTGCGGATCCGGCTTATGGCAATGCCAGAAGTCCATCATCTCCGCCCAGTTTCCACTGGGAAGATCCTTCCAGGTCCATCCCTTTACTTCTGGTTCCCCCGATACGGAAGTCGAAGCATCAATACTAGCACGCGGCTGCCTTAAGATTTCACTCCCGCAGGTCCGACACCTCGCTCTGGCAGAGCTGCTCATGTCCCTCGCCGTCCACGGCACAAAGTCATCTATTAGAACTTCCGCCGATGAAGCCAGTAACGAACCCCGGTTATGATCATTATCCGTGGGATCAACGGCCATTCGAAACGAATACTCCCGTCTATCGCCGCCACCGTCACTGCCCCGCACTACCTGTGCGCGCTGCTTGCCAATATCCCGAAACGCGTCGCGTGCTGTCCCGGCCACCCGGCCGGGTAGCTTGAGAGTCTCCGATACATGGCGTGTCTTCTGGAGTTTCGATTGCCCCGGGTGATCGGTAACAGTCACGGTGACGGCACGACGGGATTCCGACAAGGATACAGCTATATCAGCTTCATCTGGTGGCTCCGCTCCGCGCTTGGGGTGCGTATTTGAAGCCTCGCCATGTTCTGCGCGTACCGGAACAGAGATATACAGCGTTATCTGACGAATATTAGGAAGCAGTTCGGCGTGGAGGTTCATTGGGATTGTGGCGAGGATGAGTCTTCAGAGTGGCACTTGTGTGTAGAATCTCTTGGTTAGTTTCCTCTGAATTCAGGGTGTCCAGGTTCCTAACGATCGTGCTTTCAAGTGGACGAGCATGTTGCCAGCGGTAGGCTAGGTAGATTAGCAACCGGGAGACTGCTGTCAAGCTCCAACTTCGTCGAGCGGTTGTTTGTTTGACTTTAAGGAAGACCGAAGCAAATGGTGCAAATAGTGCAAACTGAACCAGTTTATATTTGTTGGTGGTCACGTGTATTCTGCCACAGCGGACCGTGTTCGCTTGGCCTAGCGCATCATAATTGGGAATAGGTCAACTTCCTTATATTATTGCTTAGTCCGATATATGTGCCATTGCCCTAGTTAGCCCTAAGCATAGGTTTGTGAGGGTGGGGACCTAATACGATCATCCATAAGTGATAGGGCATAGAAGATAATGAGAGGAAAGTTAGAAAGGAGACTGGCTATATTGTGTATTGGAGGTTAAGAAAACATTTATGAGCAGCTCTGTATGGCACTAGGATGCATCCATATTCTCACTGCCTGTATGGCAATTCTCCGCTGTTCAATCAAATCCACAAGCTTTTCCCAAGATTCTCGCCCCATTATAAAGTCGACGGCCGTGACCATTTCCCAAGTGCTCTAAATCGTTTGCCAAATATATAAAAACTAAGTATATAGTTAGCAAAACATTCCAGCTACCTGAGGGCGAACACTGCATACTCACACAAGAGGAATTGGAAGCAGTGCCAGGGCAATGAAACCAAGTAAGCTATTTGCCCAGTCAACTCCTAGATTTTTGAACACTGTCAACAGATATTAGCTTAATACGCCACAAGTGCTTGTCAGAATATGGGACATACTCGCATCAGTGAAGATAGGAAATGCTCCGGCCAAGAGACTACGGACTGCCGTGTTGGCAGCCATAGCACTGGCAGAATACTTCTGAAACGTGTCGACAAGGTAATTTATTCCCCCCTGAAAGATGCAGATAAATGACGCGGTCAATAGAAAGATGCCGACACAAGGCGCAATCCAGTGAATCTTCAGACTCGAAGTCCATGCTAGCATGAACAGGCTTCCGACCAGCATGACTCCTCCGACCATCATAGGGTACAGTCGGGCCTCGGGGACAGGACGGCCGCCATTCGCTGTGAGCTTCGTTAGGTAAAATCGATTGCACCACAGATTTATAGAGCAACCAAAAACGCATCCCACGATGCCGGCAAGGAAGGGCAGGGAGCCTTGCACAGGATCCCATCCGCGCAGACCCTGGAATTCAATTGGAAAGGACATGAAACATCTGTTCGAGGGACGTTAGAAAGAGTTGCGGCTATAGGGGGTTAGCTTTCACCTACATGTAAATCAAAGCATAGACAAAGCCCACATAAAGGCACATGGCGAAACAGATCGGCGTGAGCAGTAGTCTAAATGGTCGAAATAGATACTTGGTCCCTAGCTCCTTGAAAGAAACATCCCATTCCTCATGCTTTGCATGCAGTGACCAATTTCCTGTTTTGTATCTTAATTGGCGAGCTTTTCTGACTAGAAGCGCGTTCGGATAGGTCTCGTCAGCGAATATTAGATTTAGAATAAGTGCAGCCGCCATCATCATTCCTGTCAACTACCTCGCGAGGGGTCAGAATACACAGTGCCAGCCAAATGTTCGATTCATATTTAATACTAACGTATTCAGTCCAGCGCCAGCTGAGACTACTTTGTTCCACTGCAGCACCGACGATGGGTGCTAGCAATGGCCCACCGATAACTGACATTTGATAGCCCACCATGGCGGGAGCACGGTGTGCTGGCGTATAGAGATCAGCCAACACGCCCCCCATATTATTCATGGGAGAGGAAGAAAAGAATCCTCCAAAAAATCGAGTTATCATCACTGTCTGTGTGTCTTTGGCAACGGCAGTGCCAAAGGCGAAGACAGCACCGATGAAGAAGGGAGGTAGAGCCGCGATGCGTCGACCGTAGCTGAAGAGAGTTATTTTTCAGAAGACCCAATCCATATGCCCGTCCGGGATGCTCACAGTTCACTCAATGGAGCCCAAAGCAAGGGACCTAGACCGAGGCTGCCGATCAATCAGTCATATCGATTGTAGAGGGAGCAATCTGACGTACCCGAAAAGATACAAGCTTACTCCGAGAGCTCCGACAGCTTGACCAATCTGAAACTCGGCGCAGACTTTGCGAATGACCAAAGCATAACTGTTCCCAGTACCGGTTCTTGCATCAGCCCCTTCACCTTTAACAGCTGAGTGTTAGGAATTCCATCGATGCTAGTATCCACTCACACTGATGAACCCCAGGTGGTGCAGCTCGAGAGCAGCGCGTAACAGATCGTCGTAACTACTTTCTTTCGAAGAGGCCAGTTCAATGGCAAGTAGGGATCGTCAGGTCCGTCGAAGTCCACAATGGCCTGGTCACTCGTCTTTTCGTACTTGAGCGGATGATCAAATTCATCATCATCCTGTCGCGCTTTGCGACCATCGTCGGATCTATTGCGTAAAAACATCGACTACTAGTAGGAAGTAATTGGCAGGAGTCATGCAATCTTGACTTTTGAGAGAGCGCTGCGAGAGAGCATAGCTTATGTGCATGCAGTATGCCCATCGATATCGTATGATATATATCACCCCGAGTCCTCTTCGACTCATACGAGGGAGCTTCTTGCCCTACAGATCGGGCGACGTGCAACTCCGCGCCCGATGCCCGACCTTCTCCGCTCCCGAAACCCGACCTTATCTTCACTCCGTCTCCGGCTCCCCCTTCTCTTACTCTCATCTCATTACCTACTAGTAGTCCTTTATTTATGACCCCTGTAGGTGCAAGATGAGCAGGCCCGCATACGCCTGTCGTCCGTGTGCACTTGCCAAGGTCCGTTGCATTCCCGATCCAACGGCACCGACGTCACCCTGTCTTCGGTATGCACCGAGCCAAGCTTTGCCCTGATTTTGTGACTACTAGCTCAGCTCTTCTAGATGTGCCCGGACAAACAAAGAATGTGTTCCTCAGAAGTCTGGGGGACGCAGGGCTGGGCTACCTCGGAAGTGTGTACAGTCAAATTCGTATTGGGGTTGTTCCTCTGCTGACCAGGATGCCACATAGTCGACTTGGTCAACTAGAACAAAAAGTCGATGCGCTATTCCAAGTTGTCACATCCCAGAAGCAATCTGGTCCATATGAGAGCCCGCATGCACCCATTATTGCTAAGAAAACACCACAGTCCCACTATACACAGCCACTCGACCCACTCCGCACAATGAGCGCGGACAGATCGGGCTTGGATCAGAGTGGACCAAAAGTCCAAACTAGACGATTGAGCTCATATACTCCTGGGACTCGAGAGTCTAGTACTACCTCCGGTGAATGGCCACGGGATGAGGAAGCAGAGTCGCTTCTGGATATCTACCGAAGCCAATTGAGTGGCCATTTCCCGTTTGTGGTGCCTCTGGCGCATTCCGCGCACGACCTACAGCGTGACAGGCCATGGGTTTTCAAAGCAATGGTCATGGCTGCGTCGTATCGGAGAAGGCCGATGCAGAAACGCCGAGGAGAAGCATTAACGGAGGAGCTCTGTAAGCAGTTGCTTGTTCATGGCGAGAAGTCTTTGGATTTGCTTCAAGGCCTACTCATCCATACCGCATGGTATTTCAGGTTCTTCTGTTGGTAATTAACGTGACTGTATCTTTAACGTGCAATAATAGGTACCAGTGCCACTTTGGAGGCCGCTCACAGATCACCAATTTACTGCAGCTCACGATCGCTCTTCTTGCCGATTTGGAGCTCAACAAGCCTTCGCATATCAACGACCGGCGAAGACTGATCTTTGATACTTCGCGATCTAGCTTTGGATTTACGACTAACACGCGGTCTCTGACGAACGAAGAGCGGCGTGCTCTATTGGGCTGCTTCTACTTGTCATCCATGTACGTCCAGCCATGAACCGAACGGGAGGGAAGCTAACATACTGATGATTTTGCAATTTTCTGGTAGGATATCTGCTGTATTCCGCAGAGTCGCAGCTCTTAATTACACTCATTACATGGCAAAAGAGCTACGGGTTCTCTTAGATGCCAAGGAATATCCAAGCGACTTACTACTTGCCCAACTGGTCTACGTGCAGCGAGTCGTCGAACAGATTGCCCAAGTGGCTCCCTACGACGAGCCTCAGTATCCCCGTTGCACAGGCCCACCCATGATAATGAGCCTTCAGGCTTTGCATGATCAAATCTCCGATCTGGAACGGTCTCAGCCAGATGAGTTGCGCGATAATGGTCAGCCATTTCCCTGTGCCCTCATTTTGGTTTTCACCTATACCAAGCTGACGATATTAGGGTTCCTAACTATGCATTATCACACTGCACGTATATTCCTGTACGAGATCGGCCTGTTTGATTCTCTCTGGCAGAACCCCGTGGACACAACACTTCCCCAGCGATTAAGCGTAATGTGGTCCTGTTTGGAAGCCGCAAAAGCTTTTTTCGAGTCATTTCTCGCCACTCCACTCGATACCATCTACCTCTTACCATATGCGGTGTGGGCTCAGCTCGGGCTCACATTGCTAATATCATCGCGACTCTCCTTGGCAGATGTTCAGGGGTGGGACAGAGATGCTGTCGCTCAAGAACTACCGTTCTGCTCGATAATCGACCAGATTCTTGAGAAATTGGGAGAGGTGGAATTGCGAGTCCAGTCGCTGCAGCTGAACAGAGACGGTGGACCAGATCATATAATATTCCACGGGCTTATTATGAAGATTCTTCTGGTCCAACAGTGGTTTCGGGAGTGTGTTGGATCTGCCGACGGCTCTTGTCGTCGATACCCAGAAGGGGAAGATGTCACTTCCGGGCTGGCCTCGGAGGTTCTGGGAGCTGATTACGCGGCTAACTGGTTGAACGACGAGTTCTGGGTGGACCTGATGAAGGATATGCCAAGCGGCGTCACTTGATTATGGTATGCAATCTAGAAAATATTGGTCCTCGAAGGGGGATTCGGGTGTATATTACAACAACTAAGGGTATTATTCTAGTAACGGTAATATCTTTCCTGCAAAGATTGCCCCATACGCCTTGGAACGAGTTATAACCACCCTAGAGAGTAACATAGGTTAGAGAAAACGTCAATATCGAGCATTTGAAAGCAACATACCTAGAACGTCAGATCCATATATACATACAAACTCGCACCCAGCTATGTCGCCAATTCTACTGGGGACATTGGACCCTTCCCGGCAGCCAGCTCCTGAGGAGGATATTGCACGTCCCCTTTTAGCTCTGCTATTTGAATTTGAACTTGAGGATAGCCCGGGTAATGAGGGAGCTCTTTTTTCCCGCGACGCCTCCGCTGTCGTAGCAAGAAGAAGAGGAGTAGCACAAGGAGAAGTCCCGCCCCGACTGCTGCACCGACTGCGATGCCGGCCTTAGCACCGGCCGGGAGACTACCGTGCGGTTCTGGTTCTAGACCTGGTAAGTTCTGTGAAATGATGATAGTCTCGGGTACAACATAATGGCATACCTATCGATGTCGTCGGGCTGGATGATGCGGCCGAGGTTGTCGTTGTCGTTGTCATTGCCATCGACGTAGTAGATGTTATCGGCATGGATGACGTCGTGAATAGCGAATCATCCTTCGATTGGAGGGCAATATAAATAGGCCTCCCCCACATCGTATATGTCCCCGAGACAGTCGTGCCGGTGGTGTAATCCGCCGACCCGAAGCCGCCTGCTCGTGCTGCAACGGTAGTCGCGCCAGCGTAAGTACTCAAGCAACCAGTATAGGTTGGTCCCTGCGAGTACGAGAAATGTCTAGAAAGATACTGTTTAGAGATGCCACCGACTCAAAACAAAAAAAGAAAAAAATGTAGCCTACTCTAAACAGCAAGTGGCCGTAGTAGCCGGACCATCCACAAGATACGGCTGCTGAGTGACATATCCAGCCGGACAAGCCCCAGGGCTGAAGATTAGAAGCTCGTAGCCTCGGCCGCTTCCACTGAATCCGGGGGGGAAGCAGTCCTTATCTAAATTGCTGAGAATTGCATTCTGCATTAGAATACCGCTTGCGATATGGTTGTAAGTGGATGCTTCGTAAGTCCAGTGAGATGAGCATGACGGAGGCGGCGTGAAGATGCTGGGGAGTGGAAGGGGTTTCTGTAGTGAGTGCTGCTGGCGTCGAGGAAACTGTTGTGGCTCCTGAAATGTCTGTAGAGACCATGATTACTAGAGACATATGTCTTAAAAAAAGGGCTCAGTTGGGGGGCAAAGGTGGACGGCCAAGTCGGAGCTATGCAGCTCTTCATCGGTCAACCGCACACAGAATGGGTCGATAGGCGTAAACTGAACAAGCGCAAAAGTGAGAGACATCTTAGTTGGAGAGAGGATTCACTGGGGCCAAAACCCTTTAAAGATTAAAGACCGCAGACTGGGCTTTCTCGCTACTTGACCCTCAGTGGCCTGGTGGCGCACACTGTCATGTCTCATAGGAAAACAAGCGCCCAGCATTTGGCTAACCAACTGCGAACTCGCAAGCCGGTATAGTTGCCCTAGCCAAGGATGAGTTGCATATAGTCACTAACTAGGTAGCGGTAACGTGGGACAGCAGGGCGCCTAGACGGCCCGGTTATTACTGGCGTCTTCTCCGAGGCCCTCATCCATACGCTGTCTATTCTTGACATTCGAACCATCTGCCCTAGGCTGAGACACGAACATCGCCCGATTTGGACTTTCTTTAAGTTTTCGACATCGCTTGGATCCATTTGGCCTTCTCTCCTGCGATTGTGTGTTCGTTTCTGTTCTGTCCAAGCTTAGATCAATGTCGACAATCATTTTTGGATAATTGGATAGTAGTACTAGTAGCTGTTTAACTCGATTCCTAGTACTAGCTAACCGCCGCCGCTGTACTCGCAGTGAGTGTATCGTCACGTTTCAGCCCCCGAATGGACCAATTCATCTCCACCAGTCATTCAAAAATCCCATACATGGTCTGTCCAGAAGGATACTAGAATAACGCGTCTCTGCGGAGACATGTTATCCATGGCGGATCAATGCCCCGGATGATTGGGTTAGGCGCTTAGAGTTCCGACGTGGGTCGGCAACCTCTGAAGGTCAACAGAGACAAGCGCTTACTCGTTCCACTCAGTAAATTAAGCTGTCTGTCACTACCTAGGTAGTTTCTTGGTCAGTGTAATAATACTAGGGATAGTTAGCATCATTGTATTTTTGCTGACTATGACAGCTGCTACAATCAGCAGATTGAACTGTACTAATCTGCGACGCTCCGGCTGCCAATTCATCGCTTCGAGGCTTGACAGCTATAAATCCAAGACATACCTGGGGTCTAGGATATGTGATCCTACTGGTAGTCACAAGAATGAGTAGATCGTCAGCTAAGCGCTCGAATCGATGCTTGGCGGCTGTGTTTGACGCTATTTTATGCTATCCAAATATGCCAAGGAACTTTTCCGAGGCGGCCTAATACTATCTTCTGAGTCTAGAAGTATCCTCTTTAAATATAGCGCGGGGATCGAATGCTCATGGCAGATACTTACTTGATAGTCTGCTAAAATAATAATAAGGTTCGGACAAGGTAATCATACAACTTGTGTCTGATGGAATGAGTGCATAGGTTTTCACGAAGCAACTTTTCCGCACCCCTGACTTTCGCCGGCCAAGATACATGCAAAATGGATGCTCCCACTGGGGAAAAAATAGAAGGAAAACGAAAGGAGCCATCGAAAGCATCACACAAACCCACCCCACCCGTCAAATTTATCGGCAAACTTAACAGCGGCCTTCAAATAATACTTTTCAGGGTCTCCCCACGTACGAGCCACTTCACCAAATGCTCGAATGGCTTTCACATAGTGAGCATCTTTATAATGAGGCCCCTTGATAGCCTTCCCTGTAGCCCAGTCCCAGTCTCGCCCCTTCAAGTCGAAGGACTTAATTTGGTCCAAATCAATCTCCGGCCTCACTTGAGCAATATAGATAGCCAGGGTGATCAGCCACCATTGCTTCAGCAGAGGGATCTGGAACCGGACCGGGATGAGCGGGAGGAGGATTCGGACGGCATGACTGGTTGTGAGGATGTGGACGAAAAAGAAGTCGTATTTTTCCGTCCTTTCGGCCCCTGTGGCAACAAGAAGGGCGGTGGCTACCTCCTGGCTTTCTCGGAACTGCGCCGTCGCGTCTTTGATGTCCCATGCGTTCCAGTGGTCGAGAAGAGCTGCTTCACGCTCCCGGAAGACAACTTCTAGGTTGTTATCGCCTGGGGTGCCAAAAAGCCCGTCAAAGCGTTGGTCGGACTTTACACGTTTTAGGATTTCCAGAGGGGAGGTAGAGTGGTACGACGGCTCCGCTAGAGAATAAGATGTGTCGTCGATATATTTATGGATGTCGTTGTAACATGTTACTGCGAGCGTCAGGGCTTCCATGGCTACTTCGCGGTTGGCCATCTCGAAGGCATATCCGAGGTGTATCAGAGGATGTCCGACTAAACGGGGGATATTAGCCATGAGCTTGAAAGGTACGTAAGAGGGTATAACGTACGACCAGCAATAATAGAGTTGAACACTGGCTCATCACCAGAGAATAGAATGTGGTTAACGACATCTTTCCAGTCATATGCCCGACGAACAAGTTCATCCTCGAAGAAATCCACAAAAGCACGTTGATACCTGTGGATAAATTAGCAGCGGAACGCAGAGACAACAGAACCTCGGATCAAGCATACTCTTTATCTCCAAGATAATCCCTCCAATCATCCGCACTGACTTCCGATGGCGAATCCGTCCATGGTTCCAGCTCCTGGGCTTCTTCCTCGTACACTCGATACAGCACATTCTGATCAGCACCGAGCAAGTAGGAGGAGCTCAGTACCTACGGATGAATTAGCACGAGCCGACCGACTCAGTCAACATAAGAAGAAAAAAAAGTGTGTGTGAAGTGCTGACATGAGGGATATGGTTATGAAACTCTTTATTATGGAATAATACTGCATGATTCACATGGTTCAACCGGAGCAGATGTTTCAAGCCCCTGGCGGATCTTTCGTGAGAAGTCTCAATCTCATGGACCTTAACTGGTGGGATATTTACAGCGGACCGGCTCCTCCAGAGAGAAGAAATGACACTGTAAAGAGTCGACGTCATGAGTTTGGTCGTTCTCACCGAAGGAGCTAGATTTGTTGGGGCACGATAAGAATAACGGCTCAGAACCTCTGACAGTGGTCGACACTGAAGATGTGCCCAACAGTAAGGAATGAGAATAGATACAGAGACAATGGCTTGGACTATAGTATTTCCCAGATTAAAAATACAGACTGGATGCTGATATTTGAAATTGAGGAGATTGGATGGAAGTGCTTCCATGTACTGTTGGGGAAGCCACATGACATGCGATGAAGGCCTTATGACGTAACCAGTGCAAACTTATCAAACAAGTTTAGGGTTATGTGGTATAGGGCTTCCTCTTTGATTTGTACTCCTTGTACGTGAACACAATACTATCCCATTGACATAATCTATAGTGTACAGAAATGGAAGAGCCGGAGAGCTATTGACATGGATCTAAAAAGAGGTAGTCCTATTGCCAGAACGACAGCCGTACCTCAGAACCATGTAACACCATGTCAACAGGAAAACGAGAGCGCCAGGACTATTTCTCGCCACTTCCATCTGCCTTCTTAAACTGCAGGTCATTCGAGAAAGTCTGAGTCGGAACCATATCTCCAAAGCTTTCCACTTGGACTCTGGGACCCGTGAAATTCTTATGGCCATCGAAGACCCATGTAATAGCCGAAATGAGCGCGACGATCGCCAAGACGACAACAGAGTAATCTAGAAGAACTCTACGTCAGCAATTTGCCCAGACCCAAGTGTGTGGTCGACAAATGAGGTCGGGCTTGACTTACTCATGTTACTGCCTGTTACTGGTCTCTCAGGAGGGAACAGGAATAGAACGGTAGTCAAGGCGATATAGCAGAGGGAGACCTGAAGCAGAGTATCTGTGTTAGCAGGCCCAATCGAAGGGAGATCACACCACACTCCTCCTTGGATAGGACCTACTATGTTGGCCGTCCAGCCAAGAGCACTTGGCAGCACGAACGGTCGCGGAGGGAGCATTTTCCGTCCTCTAAGGCAGTTTATCGCAATCGGGATGCCGTAGGCAAGGTCGAGGAATACCACGGAACATGAAATGATGGCGTTGAAAGCGCTAGTAATGGTCAGCCAACTGCACAATTTCAGAAGGAAGAAAGTGCCGAGTACCTGGATGAACCGAGGAAAATGAGACCAAATATAATAACCAACACGCAGGTCAAGTACAGCGCATTCAGCGGAACTTGCAGTTTAGGGTGCACCCTCGAGAAGAAGCGCGACGCCGGTAGACCGCCATCTCTATGGCCTTGTGAGTTTGCGAACAGGTATATTCTGAAAGAGGGTTGACCACGTACCGTGCAAACGCGTAGAGCATGCGGCTGCTTGTAGTCATGATAGTAATAGTGGCGAAGAGCATACAAACCAGCGGGAAGCTGTTCCCAATCATCAGTATCAGAAATATTGTACATTGTAATTTGAAATCTGAACTCACATGAGAAGGCAGATAGCGCCAGCATTGTTATCAGTGGCATTCTTGAGGATCTGCAGGACCGGTCCAGCTGAGGAACTGATGACTCCATTGACGTCGCCGCAGACAAAGAGCAGGACGATCAGGAAGATAGTTCCTGTGACTGTGCCGATGACAACACAGCCAATCATAATCTTAGGGCCCTCGACAGAAGGTTTGGGGATTTCTGGGATCGTTAGGATGGTTTCTTTGGGTCCGGAACTAGAGCTGGAATACCTTCGATCATGTGGGCAACGCCATCCTAGAAACAGTTATTATCATTGCCAAGTAAGGTCGTCAAATCTTTACACGGGAAACATACAAATCCAGTGACTCCGAGACCACCTTGGAGAAGCTAGACATCAGTGAGCCAAATGTGTTAGAGCAACCGGAGCTGAAATACTGTATCAACGTACTCCCAGTAGCCAAGCAACGCCGTCCGGCCCTGCTAACGTTAGCTTCTATCTGACCTGAAAAGACCTATCGACATACAGCCAGTTTGATTGATGAATTTGCCGAAAACAAACCTGCATACTGTTAACCTAGGGTACGGGAATCGGGACTTGCAATCCCTGCTTACTCTCCAGTACTATAATGTGGCGAAGCACACGCAAGTACAGTGATAGAAATGACAGTGAAGCCAGTAAGCGACCAAATAACTACGGTAGCGTCAGAAGAGGTCTAGGTGCATATCTAGACGAAAAGGTAGAACAAAAATGGGACAATACATACATGCGGTCTTGGTCACCACCGGAAGAGCACCGTTCATGAACGCATTGATGATGAATGCAGCGACGTTGTAGGCGATATAGATCAAAAACTGATGCCACCTGTGCGACTCGTACGACTAAGAGCGTATCTCAGGGTCAGAAGAAGCTATATTACCTTCAGGATACTCAGATGAGGCTTACGGGATGCATCAGCGATATCACACCCAGGATGAGTTGGCTGCCGAGCAGGCCTCCGGTTGCGACCAGCGCGACCTTTTCAGTGTCAGTCATATAAATTGAATGATACAACGAATAAGTGGATTGCTTCATACCCAACCCGCACAATTGACCCACCCGGTGACCCAAGATAGAATAGGCACCCAATTCTCCCAGGAGACTGGGGCGGGCGTCATTAGGCCATGCTGTGTCTGACTAAACGAGGCATGTAATACTTACTGACTGCAAGATTGCATTATTAGCACAAATCAATTCGTTCTCAAAAAGCATGTCAAGCGAACCCACCGGCAACCCAATGATACTGACCACCGGCCCTGTTCCAGATGTCAATATTCAAGTTATACCAGAGGCCGAAATCAGGACTGACGTAGGATAGGCCGAAAGAAATTCAGCAAGCGAAGCTGCAATGCACAGGTTACAGAAACCAGCCGTAACCAAACCTGAAAGCAAGAAAACGATATTATAAGCCATTGCACCGGCTAGTCGGAGATAGGTAGCAATTCTTACCCCAGACGACACTCACACTGCCTCCCGAAGGAAGACTGAGTGATAAGCTGGCGGATAGGGCAGTCCATGACTAGTTGAGCATATGGATCAGTACTGTCGATATGCGATAGAGATATCTGGTTCGAAAGTGTACATTCAAAATAGCGAAAGCCAAGCCAAGCATCGACCTGAGTAACAACAGAGGACGTCAGACATTCTTCCTCTTATAAGCCATGAACCGGCCAAGACATGGATTCAGTCAGCGGTAATAACTTACAGTGTAGAGAAATTCCGTTTCAGTTCAGCCTTGTGGCCTAGGGCAGCTAACTGAGCATCGTCGTCGCCATCATGGCCGGTCTTGTCTGCTGCAGGGTCCATTTCGAACGCGCACGCGATCGACTGAAATAAAGTAAAATGATAGGTACAGTAAAGTTACGGTATACGGGCCGAAGAAAAGGCCAAGAAGGACAAGAAAGACAAGAAAAAGCCACAGAACAAGGAAGCCCGATCGAAGAAGAGGAACGCGACAGTAGATAAGGGGCCAGGGCAAGCTGACCCCTGACGGCGTAGATCGTCCACATCGCATACCAAGATGGGCATGTCGTTACTATCATGAATTTCGCCATTTCTCTTATTATTTTCCGACAGTCATTAGTCGTGCGCCTCCAGCCACATCCAGCCACGGCGCAGAACAAGCGTAGAAACTGTGCGGGGGATGTCCGCGCCGTTGATCTCGATAACGCCGCATCCGCCATACACAGCGAAATGTGTTACATAAATCGGCTTCGGAAGAGTTTGCGGCAACACGACCCTGATAAGCGGGGGGAAATAGGAATCCACTTCGGACAATAGCCCCGAGAAAAGAGAGGGAAACATTGGAGGGTTGCATCTGTCTCGATTATATAACACATCGGAAGGTCTCTCGATCAAGGATCCAGCGCTCCTTCGACCAAATCGGGTCCCTGGAGAGCTGATAGTTAATTGACAGTTTTAGTCATGAAGACGAGCACAGCGCTACGCAACGGTGCCCTAATCGTGCCCCAATCATCTGAGATTCCGTGACACTGGCACTCGAGCTGCTCGAGGAACGGCCCACCTATGTCGCGGAGACTTTCCCGCTTAGGAAACCAAGAGAATCTATCTTATCGACGTATAATAATATCGTTTGACTGACAAGCATAGTTGAGTCAAGAACATAGTGCTCTGTTATAAACCAAGTCCAGCAGTTCCTTGCTATATCAAGGCAGAAATGTACTGCTGGCTTCACCGTTGCCAGTCAAAGAGACAATGGCGAAGGAAAACGGAAACTCCCAAGTGTTCCAACCCACGACCGAGGAGGATGCTCGTCTGGAAGACCTTGGCTATGAGCAAGGTATGAGCAGCTCTGCTGTTTGCCCACTGCGTATGGAGAGACAATTAACCCTGTCGCAGAGCTCAAGCGGTCTTTTGGATTGCTGGCCATGATTGGCTTCAGCTTCAGTGTCGTCACTTCGTTAGTATCCCTGTACCCTTGCCTCGCCATGAGCAGCCCTTTATACTAATTTTCCACCAGATGGACTGCGTTGGGAGGCGTTTTCATCATTGGGGTCACATCTGGTGGTCCCCCGGTTATGATCTTCAGCTGGATTGGCATCAGCCTACTCACCCTGGCAGTTGCAATTCCCATGGCGGAAATGTGCTCCATGTATCCCGTGGCAGGAGGGCAATATTCGTGGGTTGCTGCTCTGGCCCCTCCGAGGATTGCACGAGGGCTGTCTTACATTGCCGGCTGGTTCATGGTGATAGGTATATCGCCCCTCCTTCCCTTGTCTTACTTCCATGCCGAGGCTAGGCAAAAACTGACAGTAGACCAGGAGTTCTTGCGATGGGCGCGACTAATAATTCCATTGCGGCCAACTTCGTCCTGGGGATGGCTAATCTGGTGTTTCCAGAGTACACCATCGAACGGTGGCAGACAGTACTGGTGGCCTATCTCGTCGCTTTCCTATCAACCGCACTCAACATCTGGGGCCGGCGATGGCTGCATCACATTGCCAGCTTCATTCTGATCTGGAACGTGGGCTCCTTCTTTGTTACAATGATTGTTGTCCTCGCCACAAATGACCATAAACAGCCCGCGTCCTTCGTCTTCCAAGACTTTGAGAACTTCACGGGCTGGGGTCCCGCAATGGCAGCCATCGTGGGCATTTTGCAAGCATGCTTCGGCATGTGCTGCTATGACACTCCATCCCATATGACTGAGGAGATGAAGTCACCTTCCACAGAGGCTCCGAAGGCTATCATCCTCTCTGTTATCCTGGGTGCAGTCACTGGATTCGCCTTCCTGCTCACCCTCTGCTTCTGCATCGGTGACATCGACAGCACCGCTAACACGAGTACTGGTGTCCCCGTCATTCAAATCTTCTACGACTCCACCGGCAATAAGGCAGGCACATGTATCCTGGCCAGCATGATTACCATTATTGTCATCACGGCCGGAAACAACCTCGTCGCGGAAGGTTCGCGTGTCATCTACGCTTTTGCTAGGGACCATGGGCTTCCATTCTCTAAGGTTTTCTCCAAAGTAGACAAGAAGAGCCATGTCCCCGTCAATGCAGTCCTGCTCACATTAGCCGTGCAACTGGCGCTGGATGCTATTGACTTCGGTACAACCACCGGTTTCGAGACTGTCACCTCCATCGCAACGGAAGGTTTCTGTAAGTATCTCTTTAGATAATTAAGGAAAGAAGGATAAAATAGTCCAGAACTAACTTTATGGCACAGACCTCTCGTACGCAATGGCTCTCATCAGTCGTCTCTTGGGATACTTCACGGGCCACGCAACGACTCTCAAGGGCCCGTTCGCCTTGCCGACGCCGATTTCCATCGCTCTGAATGCCCTCGGGTTGCTCTTCCTGCTTTTCACTTCCATCACGTTCAACTTCCCTGCCTCGTACCCTGTCACGCACGACTCGATGAATTATACCTCTGCGGCGATCGGGATCATCTGTCTCGTCAGTCTTGTTACGTGGTTTACGACTAGTCGAAAGTCTTTCACTGGTCCTGGTGGCATGCACATGGTGGAGGGACAGAACGGCGGTACTCCGGAACAGGTTGCTGAGGAGCCTAAGAAGGGCTGATTGATCTACTGTAATGTCTTTCAGAATATCTTGGACCGGCTCATCTTGGTGTAGTAATGCTTTCATACGGATCTAAGTAATGTACAACTTCGATATATCCAAGAACGGAAAAGAGAAAGAAAAAGGCTATGAATTATACGCCTGCTTCAACCCACGCAACTCAAACGCCAATACAGCCCGACAAACAACTACAGAAGCGAGATACCTCGCCGCGACCACGAACGCATCCCGCACCGAAATAAACAAGGAACTAGACAGTAGCGCAGTCCCGTACAGAATATGCACCACCGTCCCTGTCGAGGCAACCCAGAACGCCATCAGAAAGAGAACAGACTCCTTCCTCTCCTCGACCTCCGGCGGAGGAACACTGTGAACAAACGGGAAAAGTTCACTTATCACTGCATCTCGCACAGAGCATCTGATCGCTCTCACCAGCGACTCCTTCCCTCCATCGCCGCCTATCACGGCCGAATACCCAGGCAAGGACGTAGAGCGGACCCGGAAACGGAGATGCAGTGCCAGTGTCCCCCACAAATCGATAGCGACTGGCAGGAAGGCCCAGATGAGCGGCTGCGCCTTGGTCTCCGTAGCAAAGTTGGACACGGTCCTCGTGCACAATTCGTAGCGGGTAGCAGCGACATTGAAGATAGCCGCCAGAGCCAGGCAGTATTCCACGCCCGTGATTAGGAGGAGCAATCTGAGTCCGAAGTTGGGGACCTTAAGTCTGTTCGCGGAGTTGTTCTGTCCCAGCATTTTCAGGGCATCGGGGTATTCGAACGAGCGAGTTGGAGAAAAGGCAGGCGAACCGGCGGATAGGAGAAATGCGAGAAGCAGCCGCCGCGCGACAGCAGACAACATTGCTGTTTCCGTGGTGGTGGAGGCCAGCATAGCTAGGATGGCGGGCAAGAAGCCTAGCAGGACGCCGGCACTGGCCATGTCGGCTTTAACACTCTCGGGGAGGTTGCTGAGGATGCAGGAGACGAGAGAGGAGGTCGGGGTGCTGCCACTGTTCGAGGTGTCGAACCAGATCTGGTAGTCAGGGTTGTAGGCCGGGGTGTTATCTCGATAGTCCTGGTATACATCCGAGCAGTTGCTGTCAAGGATGGTCTCGATCTGTAGGCGATACTCGCCGTACCAGGACTGGAATTGATCGAGTGCTGCGGTTGCGACTGCAGCACAGACGGCGAGAAGGAAGAGGATTCTCATGGTCGGATGGTGTTCAGTTAGGGCAAGATAACTATTTCACACTGAAATCAAGGAAGTATCACTGAATAGTAGGTACCTGTCTCTACCCCCTCCATCATGTCAGTAGTGACCTCTTTATACATTCCTCAAGTAAGAAAATACTGATCTACTCTCACTTCCCGGCAGTGCACTTGCGAATAGAAAAGTAGCAACATTAATTTGCGCCGCGTTGCCATTGGATACGTCTTCAATCCAAGCCTCGAAGGAAGATGCCAAGATAGCCGCCATGGAACGAACCGGTGTTCGAATGAAGCTGATTCGTCCAATCGCGTCCCAAACGCAGAGGCAGAGTTGGTCTTTGTTTAAGAGCACGATCCCTCAGGCTAACTAACGGTGCTGCGCCCCCCTTTGCAAGGGTGCACGCTCGATGCCGTGCCGTTGCCCGCCAGGCAAAATCAAAGACTGCTTAGGTACCTGGCATTTGCGCTCCCATTGTTTATAAGCGCGAGCAGGGCTGTTAGCGAGGCGAACTAGATACGCCGCTTTGACAAAGACCTGCGTCATTACCTGGAGACCTTTCTATGATTGTAGTACACTCAAATCAGTCTCCATAGTCCGTGGAGGAATAGTAACGTTGGAAAGCGGGATGGGCTCCGTTAAGGCACAAGATTGTGATAATTATGGTATACCGAGCCTCAAATCAATTAATTAATGAATAGATCGAACGCGGAGGCTTATACACCATCCGCAGACGCACGAAGGAACAAGTTGGCTCATTTTCATTTCACCCGAGGGTGTTGGTTGGTATGGCTTCCCATCGCTCCCTCGAAATCAGCAAAGTATCCATCTCTTTTCGGGGATCTTCTTCCGGTCCTGATGATCGACGTATGAATACCAATGAGGGCCAGGAAGTAAGGCTCATGGTTCTACGAACTCCTGATGCGGGTCTATGTACGCAGATGGGACTCTCGGCTCATCAACACAGCCTGATTGCGATTCAAATCGAACCTCTCCTCTGTCGTCTGGATTGTGGGCTCTTCCATAGCACATAGCCCTCCTCGATCTCCATACTCGTCTCCAGTAGCGCCAGCAACGAATGATATGTCGCACCAGGCCCAGTTTATTCGACCCGATCTCCATGATTGTAACAAAGGAAGACTTCAATTGCACCGGTATTAAGTAGATTCCCATCCGTTCACCACGAAGCGAAAATAAAGACACTTGATGAAGACATTGCAGTGGTGTGCGAAGCAGTTGCTCCCTTCGACCGGACGAGGGTTTGAAGGGTAACGGATATCACTTACCAGTATATTCTGGTATCAATGATGAAATGCACTCATGAGCCAGAATTTCTAGGATAACTTCATGCCTTTTCACTTCTATTGATGCTTACTCCTTAGGTCCTGAGTCTAGTGGAATTGAAACTGCGTATCTAGTACCTTGCAGGGACCTGCATCACCTACTACAATCACCTAACTTCTGCCGCAACAAGTAGAAAATAAGGCCGGTGCAGACCATTCTCCAACGATTCAGGATTCTCTTTAGCTTCTTCCTTCGTCGGACCCCAGTCCTTCAGCCCAGTCAAGACGAACCCGCTCTCCAGCAACAGCGTCACATACGTCTCCACCGTGCGGTGATACTTGCGCACTCCCTCGACGCCCAACCACTCCGTCGTGCGCGGTCCTTCTTCATGGTAGTTATTCAGAGGCCATATCTGGAGCTTTTCCTCAAGATTGCTACTACTAGTACTACCCCCGTCACCATCATCCGGGAGAAATACCCAGTCTGCCGCTGGACGCAGGGGAGCCGAGTAAATCGGGTGCTCGACAGAGAAGACGAATCTGCCACCGCGTTCTGCTAGACACCCTCGAATTTCGCGGAATAGTCTCCGCAGATCGCGAATGTAATGTAACGCCAATGAGCTGTAGACGATATCATAATAGCAGTATCCGTCGTTCCCGGTGAGCGTGGCGGTTTCCAAATCCTGAACCGCATACGATATTATCCCCCCGGTCGTCGCATTCGAAGAAGAATCCCCGGTGGCACTCCACTGCTGCTGCTGCTGCTGTCGCTGCTGCTCAAAACTCTTGGCTTTCTCAATCATCCTCTCGGAGACATCGATTGCTCTCACGTACGCAGCGCCGTTATCTCGCGCCCACTGCGCGAACCACCCGTACCCGCATCCTAGATCGAGGATGCGCGAGCCCTGGAGATCACCACTGGCAGTATTACTACTAGAAGTATTTTTTTGGTCCGTGTTCGTGTTTTCATCCCTGGTAGGCCCGTCTAGTACCATCTCTCGTATGGTGGGCCATTCTTTTGCTGCGTCTAGACCGTGTTGGGAGCGCGGGAGGCTGCTGTACGCAGTGAAGAAGGAGGGGTCATCGTAAATATTCTGTGTTCGCTCTCCGGATCTTGACATTTCGCACAGCTTTTCTTTTCTGGGGAGACAAAAAAGGCGAAGCTCTATAATAAAATCTCTGCTCAGAGCCGATTCCGAGTCCCATTATATATACAATGGCAGTAAGTATGCTGTTTAGGCAGCCATGGCTACTCCCGATTCAGTTCGACGAAGGTTACATAAATGCCCAGCCCGCTAAGAGGCAGACTACACGTTTATTGAGAAACTAGCGAAAATAAAATGCTTCGTGAGAATTTCAAGTGCCGCTTTTGTCACCGACATGCCAAGACTCAATATACAATGCTACATATATACATGCGCGAGTAGGCTCAGCCACAACCCTACTTGCTATTCACGAGATGATCAGTTCGAATAACATAATCATCCTCACCGTCTGCGTCTGCATCAACGATGGCACTGTCGCCAGCCGTCGCTCCTTTCCATGACGGACCGGCCTTTCCTTTCCCTTTATAGCCACCTGTTCTACCTTTCACTGGGTCCGTGCCATTCGGTATCGGTGGTTCAATATAGTCTCCATTCTCTAACGGCAATCGCGCTGCTATTGGTCCATTCTGACCGATGTTAAGGGCCTCAAGGGCATCCCCGATTGTCTGTGGCCGTTGCTCCGGTTTTTGTTGCTGTTTATCGGATGATTCGAATGTCTGCCGGATTCTTTCAAAGTGTTCGAGTTCCTTGGCACTGTCTGACTGTCAGGGCACGCGTTTCAAAAAAAAAAGAAAAATGACGAGGGGGCTAAACGGAGAAACTTACCTAACGCTAGGAACCAGCTCAGTCTGCGCCTGTGTAAAGTCCTCCTCGGTAACCACCACCGATACATCATCTGGCGTAGAGAGATGATCAAAGAAATATGCGGTGCTGACCGGCCCGCCAGGTAGATTTTTGATCTTTTCATCAACTGCAGTCGACTTGCGGGTGATAGCTTTAAGCATCGCATCTGAGCAGAGCGCATACAAGTCTGCACCAGTGTAGGTGAAAGGCAGTCCATCGGCCACCCGACGGAGAGACAATTCCGGGTGCAACATGAACTTCCTAGTGAGCGCCTCCAGGATGGTCGCCTGTTTTTCATGTGTATCCGAAACACCAAGGTAGAGCATCTTATCGAAACGCCCTGGCCGGAGGAGAGCAGTATCCAACAGGTCTGGACGGTTGGTTGCTCCGATGACGAATACTCCGCCGCTATTCTCTTCACCACCGTTCATCCCGTCCAACTCGGCCAGCAGCTGACTGACGATGCGGTCCATGACGCCGCCGCTATCGCCCTGGTTTCCTCGCTTGGGGGCGACCGAATCCAACTCGTCGAAGAAAACCACGCATGGGCGCGCATCGCGGGCACGCTGGAAGACCCGTCGAACGTTGGCTTCCGATTCACCAATATACATGTTGAGCAATTCAGGCCCCTTCACCGAGAAGAAGTTCAGAGAGAACTCGGTTGCGATTGCCTTGGCCAGGAGCGTCTTGCCCGTTCCTGGAGGCCCGTAGAACAGGATGCCGCTGCGTTTCTTCATGCCTTTGGCAAACAGCTCGGGTCTCTCGAGTGGCAGCTGGATTGTCTCGACGAGAGCATCTTTGACATTGGCCAGACCGCCAACATCCTCCCAGCTGACACTCGGTATCTTGGGGGCACCAATCGCATCAGCAAAGTTCTTCCTAGCAGCTTCCACCGCGTTTTCGAAGTCAAGTTTTGTTACTCCAAGAGCGGCTTCACCACCTGAAATGAGGACATCCCTGACAATAACCTTTAAATTGACACCCTGTTTATCCGTCTGTGCTAATTTCTCAAGACGCGCGTCTCGGGCGGCCGAGGCCCTTTCAACTACGTCCACCAAATCTCCCGCAACCAGAGCAGCAGTCTTAAGAGCAACGGTACCGAGATCCACGTCGGAGGATATCTTGATACCTCGATCCACAACGGCATTTCGAAGAACGCCTTCCCGCTCTTTCTCCTCTGGCGCCCTCATCTCAAATTCATGTGTAAACAGACTGCGGATGCCCTCCGGAATCTGTTCAACGTCCGTAGTCGTTGCAACAACAACTCGGGCGTCAGCAACGATTTCGTTCATCGCAGTGACCATGCGGTCGGCTGTTAACACCTCGATGTGTTTGATGAGTAAAGTCGTAGAATCCGATCCGCAGTGGAAAGCACGCTCAGCCCTTGCCTTCAAGTATGCTTCAGTTTTTACGTCACCTCCATTTGCACCGCCTTCGGTGAGGATGTCATATGCATCGATAGAGAACGTATGGAGACCAATATCTGCGCTTGCCCGAGTGGCTACGGTTGCTTTGCCAATATGTCTCTGCTGCGACGTCAGGAGGATAACAACGGGCTTCATACCAAGTTGAACAGCCCGGGGGCTCGTCGCGGCAGACATCAAATCACGAATCCGCTTCTGGAGAGGGGGAGTGTAAATCGGAGGTGCCTCGGCGATCAGGCCAAGAGGAAGAAGTACGTCGCCGATGGCCTTCGGTAACCTCTTCACTCCTAACCAGTATTCCCAGTCGTTGTCCAAGGTTCCTGGCACTCTGCTGATCTCGCTCCCAGCTTGGACCATCCTCGTTGTTGCGGAGTCGATGGCGGCTACACCTCCCCAGTGATCTTCCCCGACCTCATCCTGCTCCTCTGGGGTACTGGGGACAATATTGCCCACACGGAACCAAGCAACACCGACTTTCTTAGGTCCGGAATCAGCCGTTTCTGCCACACGACCTATTTTAGTTGTTAAATCTTCCTCCTGGTTCGCACTTTCAGAGACTGTGGTACCAGGGAAGATAGCCCTGCCAAGTGCTTCGTCGACACTAATGCCCACGAGGTCGCCGTTCTTTAGAAGTCGTCGTCTGGATTCAAAATATTGTTTCAAACCAGCGAAAAGGGCTTGTTGAAGGACACGGTCCATGGAAAGCGGAGTGGAGATTTTCAGCAAGGTTACCTCCTTTGCTAGAGGAGGGCTCCTAGCTGGACTGGTCTTCAATTGGTGGAGGAGACCTGGCCTAGGTGGAACTCCATTCGGGGCGCCAAACTTGATAGGAGAGATCCGAAGGTATTTTGGGTTCCCAATATTGCTGAGGAGAAGAGGAGGAACAAAGACGAAAGGGGTCAAACGCTGCGGAGGGCGCTGTGAGATGCTCGAGCCTCTCCCGGTGGAGGGTTGATTGATAGAGTAGCGTGGTTTCGGGGACGGGAGACCTGGTAAACCGTAGATCTTGACTGGGCGCCAATTACTTGTCCTTTCCTCGGTATCATTGAAGTTGCCCAATTTCAGAGATTCCAACGCGTTGAGCCGCGGTTCCTCCGTTTCCTCAATCCGTACCCAGTCGCCCGAGAAACAGCCGATTCTGGCAAGCGTATTGACGTCCACGAAGATAAACGAGTCCACGTCATCGTCTTCCCGCGGTCTGGGGTGCAGAATCTCATTCGGGATAGACCGAAGTAGCCCTTCAGCCTTGAAGACTTTACCAGCCCCCCTCCTACCAGCGCCGGGGCGCAAGGTGTTCGAGGTGAAAGTCGATGCAATAGACCCTGGTGTATGAATGCCATCTGACCGCCGAGTACCTACTCGCGGCGTACCAATAGTTGTTCCGGACATTATACCTGACGGAGTCGATGGAAGTTGCGGTGCTGCAAGAGAGATCATGTCTTCAAGGGAGTCATCAGACGCATCGCTCACGGCAGACACCGACCCTTCAGTTTCTGATTCATCAGCCGACGTTGTACTGTCTAGTTCAGTACTGCTCTCGGTAGATTTATCTTCAGCGGCGGAGTAGAACTGCTCGTTGGAAGTGTCATCTGCCTCGTCCACCTGCTTCAACGCAGCTCCAGAGGACATATTCTTCAGCCTGCGCTGCCCCTGCTGTCGCGCTTGTACGAGGACGATTTTCGTTGTTGGCATCAGCAAACCCTGTGACACGGGTTCGCAAAACGAAATTCGAGCCGGAGGAGCTGGAGCATAGGTAATCGGGTGCGGTGGAAGTGGCATGGGTAGTACATCTCCAGCATGTAAGACTTTAGGGGCTCCTAACGCCTTACGTACTGCCTCGGCGAGCCTCTCCTCTGCCTCCGCTACGGTCTTCCTGGTTCTTTTAGGCGCAGGCTTCCCGCCCTTCGTCCACAATCCACTCATCCCGTTCGGAGCGGTGGTAAAGCCGCCACCGAATCGATTTTGCACGTCATCACTGTCACGAAGTAAATGTCGTTCCACCGTCACGTAGACCGTATCGAGATGCAACGGCGCGACATCCAGTATACGAATATCAACCGGGCGCTGAGCAGTGAACGAGGTTCGCGCAGGGTCGACTTTGCTGATCGCCTGAATGAACGGTTGTAAGGCATCGGTCGAGTCGGGGAAAAGAACCGTCGAATGCGAGACGGATGATGAGCGCGAGTGATCCCTCTGGATGCTGACGGGGACTATCCTCCAGGGCAGATCTTCGACCGAACTGAACATCGGAGTGTACGGCGATATTGCGACGTACAGAATCCCGTCACCGTTTCCATCTACTTGCGATAATAGTAATGAGTAACAGATATGCAAGACGCTGCAACGCAGAAAAAGACCCTTCCACTACTCACCTGCCAAAACCTGGTCCGGAAAGAGGTCGGCAGCTAGATCGTCGGACAACACACCGACAGTCCCATGCAGATGGTGGTCAACTGCCAGACGAGCTGAGATGGGAGCCCTGTTACGCCGACGTTGTGCACCAGCCCTCCGTCTTCTTCTTTGCTTGGATTGGTTCGAAGGCTGGCCATATTGCGCAAGGTCCATGGTCGCGGTGTTGTCGGATAGCCTGTGGAAGTTTCCGAGTTGACGACTTGGGATGGCTAGTAGAGTTCAGCGACTCATGATATTCGGAGTGGAAGGTGAGGATACCCAATCCCAGGCACAATGAACTGAAAATGAGGAAGGGCCGAGCACGGCTTCAGGATTGGTGAGCAAACTGGACAACTGAGGTAGCACAAGCCTCAACTCGGTAGCGTCGACACCGAACCCGACCGATAGTTCTTCCGGAACCGAGGTTCAAAGGCCTCCTGCATTCTGATCTTCACGGGTAAGCTTCTGTGATACAGCCAGTATCTCACAGAGATGGGAGACGACAAACAAAGATAAAGGCTTCGATTGCATGACGGGGTCCTTCGATGAGACCACCCTGCCCCTGAAAATCACTGTTTGAGGTAATTACATGTCTTACATCTTCAGGTGTCGCCATCTGAAGTGTCCAATCACGTGAGACTCGGCATTTAATGTTAACGGTCACGTGTATTATGCCTGTCCAGACCGCCCTCGCCTGCCTCGTCATTAGCTAGCTGCAAGTTATGAGCCCGGCTTTGCTCTGGAACCAGCAGAACATGCAAAAATCTGTCGAGAATAGCTTCAAAATAAAATGATCAAATGGCTCTGGACCAACTATTTGATTGGCTAAATAAAAATACAGATCCAATAAAAAATTGCAGGGCAGCCGGGGCTAGGCAGGCTGTTACGAACCTAGGATGAGCTGACTGAACAATCCAGCCTATGGTTCTCAAGGACACTCACTTCACGATATTATATATCTAGTTGACCTTAATTCTTCATGCTTAATCTCACTACTGTTAGTTGAAATATAGCTTAGGAAATATCCAAGTTCATTAGTACACTTCTAACAATTAAGTATATACATTCAGTTGGCCTTACCCGTCTGACCAGTATTGTCACGTAGTAAGCTAGTATGACTAGAGGATCTTACAATATAACCATCATAGTGAAGCTCAGGGAGCTTCAGTGTCAAGGTAACCCTCAACCAAATACCAAGTCTAATGAGACGCAAGTTCAAGGAAGCCCAGGGCGTAACACGATGGTCGATCAGGGTAGGGGTGGGCACAGGAGGGGGAGGGGGCAGGACGGGTTGATTTCGTGAGGAACAGGGTGCATAGAGTACAGTAAGAGTTCAGCAAACAATAAGAAAAGGTGATCCAACAAGCTATTTTTCAGTCTCATTCAGTGCATAAGATGGTGTGCCGGAAGAGAAAATCCAGTGTTATTCTCCGCATGTGCGTTAAGCTTGCTCGGTGTTAGTAGCTGGAATCCCGGCTTCCTCGCCAGCGTCATCAGCTGTGCCAGCTTTTCTCCGGATTGCTGCGATCTCCGCCGGGGGAGGTGGAACCCACTCAGAGCTCTTCCAGGGACGGACATGCTCGAGATACATGGTATCGATCTCCTCTAGGGTTCGACCCTGACCCTCCACAACGAAGAGGAAGACCACCACTGCAGCGAGAACGTTGCAGGAGGCGAAGACATAGCCATATCGGAAGTCGATTGCTCCCACGATGAATGGGGTGAAGAAAGCAAGGAGGAAGTTCCAGATCCAGTTGCTGGCAGTGGCAAGAGCCATGGCCCCCGCTCGGTACCGCGAGGGGTATATCTCGGCCATGATGGTCCAGATCATGGGGCCCCACGTGGTGGCGAACCCAAGGATGAAGAAACATGCAAAGCAAATCATAGCTATGCCTGAACCCCTGGTGTTCTGCGGAGTCTCTCTGTCCAAAGAGAAGTGACCGACAGAGGCAAACACCATGAAGCATACAAACATCCAGATGGCCCCTGCGATTAGGGACTTGCGACGACCATAGTGCTCCACAAGATACAGTCCTATGAATGTCGTACCGAAATTGATGGTGTTCAGGATGATCTGGGTCACATAAGAGTTGATGTCCACTGCACGGAAGATGGTCGTGCCATAATAGAAGAAAAAGTTTGCACCAGTGAGCTGCTGTAGTGCCTGCAAGGCCACACCAATGGCAATGCGGTAGGCCATGCCGGGTGCAGTGAACATTTCAACGGTGTGTCGCAGAAAGTTGACCTTCTCCTTATTTTCTGCATCGAATTTGCTCTGTATCTCCTCCACCTGTGTGCGAATGGCCCAGTGATGTGCTGGGGCGCCATAAACGGTGCAAAGGGTCTTGATAGCGTTCTCGCTTTTACCACGTCGAAACTCGAATCGAGGGGTTTCAGGAAACAGTAGAATACCAAATCCAAGAACTATGGTCCATATCCATCCTAGACCAATAACAATTCTCCATGAACCGGAGTTGTTTGCTTGATGTTTCACAGTGCCGAAGTTGAAGCAGGCGGCTAAGAAAATTCCCAATGTGATAAAAAGCTTTTGGGGTCTATGTCAGCACCGTTCTTTTCCTTCTCTCAAATTTATCTTTCGACGGGCTGTATTAGACGTACCTGGTAGGTGGAAACGAGAGCTCCTCGAACCCATGGAGGAGCGCTTTCACTTTGATACATGGGAACTAATAGACTCAAGGCACCAACCCCCAGTCCAGCTACGAAACGGCCCATCATCATCTGATACCATTCCGTATCGGACGAAATTTGAATGATAAAACCGACAGAGACCATGAGGGACCAGAACGAAATTGAGTACCTCCGTCCGACTCTGTCTGCGATTGGGGCTGCGATGAGAGCGCCAATAAGTGTTCCAATGGACAGGAGACCAACAATCAGACCAGTCCGAACATTGCTGAAATGATATTCACCATGGCTGTTGCGCTGACCGAACCGTTCTAGGAAATTTGGCATTTCCAAGAACCCCGAGATTTGACCAGTATCATATCCAAAGCTACATGGAACACAAGTCAGCTACGTTCTATATTCCTAGGAGCCTTCTCTGCAACGATCTTGTGTACTCACATCAGACCTCCCATGGACACTAGAATACCCATGAAAAAGGTTCTCTTTGTCACAAGCGGCAAGGGCGAGTAGTCAGTCGCTGGCTCTTGATCATCGCGGGGCTTCTCAGGGTCCTGGCGATGTTGGTCGAAGTAGACCGTGAAAAGGCCTTCAGTTTTCATTACTGCGTTAGAAGATCAGGAGCGCTGTTGAATGGAATCGGCTCTTTGTTTCAGATCGGAAATATTAATGAAGACTACCCCGGAGCGCTGAGGGTGCTCTCCATTTTATACTCCCCATGGGGCTGTGGATACTCGTGACGTCCGCCCAGAAAGCCGTTGGAAGACACTTGACTATGTGACATCACGAAAAAAATTTCCCTGTTCTGGATCTTAAGTTTTCTGAGTGGTGGTGGCATGAGACAGGCTAGAAGGCAAGTTGTTGGGCCAGGTGCTCGGTTTTCGGTTCGGCATTCAGCTATCCACAATCCCCGAGTTTGGGCCTAGATATTGGGTCACACATCTTTTTGACTGGTGATTGTGGGGATGCAAAAAATCTCAGCACATGGGTATTACTGTGGCAACCTTTACTGCTGTGTTGCTACTGTATTAGAAGCCGAGATGGGAGAAAGCTCTTAGCTATGTTAAATCTATACAGCTTCTGTGTGAAGATACGAGATACCCTTCATATCTATATTAAAGTAGTAGATATCCTTGCACGCAATCAATTTGGAAGGATGTACAAGCTCAAGCCCTTTCAGGATTTTCTTTTTCACAAGTTTGCCTTCGGAGATATTTCCATCCTGAGGATCTCTGGTTCCGGGACCTGTGGATACCATGGGAATGCATGCACCTGACCACATATTTTGATTAGCTACAGATTAGTAAGATATTGTCGAACACTGCACCTTTGAGATTATTCCAGAACCGCTTGTCTGGGGTCTGTGGGGATCTCCAGAGCGCTGAGTACTACAGTAGTAGGGAACCCGAGAAAAAATCCCGGAAGCTGTCCACTTCGTACTTCAATTGAGCCAAAAACTTGGGTCCAACCCCTGTGGGAGCATCAATGCCATTCTTCATTTTCTTGGCTGGACGCTAAGACAATGACAAAGCAATGCCACAATGCCACAAAACCGAACAGGCCACCTTGGACCCATGTTCTAGAAGTATGGGGCATTTAAACCCCCTGTATGGGTGGCACAGCATGTGGCTCCATTCAACAGGAGCAGGTTGTGAACCTGTGGAATGGCAAGGGGTAGGTATTTTGCAGGGTTGCATCCGGTAAAGCCGCCTAGCCGCCACCCGACACTGTAACCGTCACTCCGTCATTTTTTACAATGCCCTGCGGACTTATCATCAGCCGGCCCTCATCAGGCCCTGTCACACCCCAGGTTTCCTGGTCCCTGTGGTGGTGTTGTAGAATCCTCTGGCCACAATGAAGGGCAGGGCTTACTAAGTATGTATACTGTTAACGTAACCCACCATAGAGTGGCCCCCGAATTCCACGAAATCTCCCTCCTACTAGTTAGTATACAGCATTCTTTTTGATTTTTTTAACCACGAAACAAGGGTATTTTTATTGAAAAGAAGGTATTAAAGCTATCTGCTAGGGCACTTTACCCTACAATTACTACCTGTTGGTGGCTAATGCTAGAGTGTCACTCGGGGCGGGGTTGGTGGGGTTTTGTTTTTCTTCACCCCTGCTGCGGCTTCGGTTTGCCTGCCCTTTTAATAATCCGCATCGAACCCTAACTCGCTGCGGGTTCGATGCGGATTCGGTGCGGGTTGCCGATGTAGCTGTAATTGTCTGAGCGGCTTCATGCTAGGTCTGTTAACATGCTGGTCAACCTACATGATTTTAATTCAAGGCCCCCCCGATTGGCTGAAATCGGCTAGCTTTTGGCAAACAGATTCCAGGCATTTAGAAATGCCTCATAGAATAGTGAATTCTGTATATAAACTTGAATAAAGACTGCTCGGCAAATGAGTGCAAGGGGGAGTGCTAAGAGGTCACATGTATTCTGCCTCTCCAGACCTCGCCTGCCTCGTCATTAGCAAGCCGGTTAGCTTAACTATCCAATAGAAATGTTGAAGCGGGCTAATAGCTCGTCCCACTCCGGGGAAACCTCGGGGTAAAGACTCGAAGCAAAAAAAAACTCGGCGCACCTAGAAACCGCCAAGGTCTCGTGAGCGAGGTTACCCTAAGCCCTATATATCCCAAATATCATTTTCGAAAAAAAAAAAGGACCCCGAAGATCTTTAAAATAATCCCTAACCTCACTAATCCGTGGGTGGTTTGAATTTGCAGAGTTCTCGACCTCTGGGTCTGGGCTCAAGGCGCTCCCGCAAGCATGTCACATAATAACAACAGCGCTGTATACGTGAGGTCAACGGGCATATTAGTTGATTCTTTCTGCAGTTCCCTACGGGCAGGATTGGTGGGAAAAGTGGTGGCATTGGGGGTTTTCAAGAGGAGAAGAACATAGGGGTTCTTTCATAAGAGAACTAATTGCTGAGGATCATATAAATGCATGCAGTCACCTAAGATATTCTATGTACGCATGACGGCTATGCCTGAGGCTGCCAAGTATGCAAGTCCTCAGGCAGCCAACTTAGCATGCTGGGTTGCTAAGGCCGCAACAGCTTGGGGACCTTACACCGCGCTACTCGACCCCTGACTAGCCTAATCTGAGTTCCCGGGACTGCAGGCCTCACATGCTGAGCCCAACTGGAGAATCTCGGGCGAAATTCTCTAGGTGCTGCGAGGGCTTCTCTGGGATGTTGAAGTTTCCCACATTTAAAGTCATGTGAAGTGATGAGTAATTAAGGCACCAGAGTTGGCTGCCTCGTTGAATGCCAGTCATGTCTTTCGGGGTTTCCTCTCACATTGCCGTGGACCAAGTCAAGATGTAGAAATGGCAAGACCAAGAGAAACAGTCCTAAGTTTACACTGCCAGAAAAGGCTTAGTTGACACGCTCGATTGACTCATTGCTACAGGGACAGATCTCGCACGGCACCATGGAAGCAATTGATCAATCAAGCCAGGTACAGGGTCAGGTCCTTGGTGAAATCGCATTGGATGAGTGTCAAGCCATGGGATCGAGAATCTAGACTAAGCTGTGTGGAGCATTCAGCCAATGAGTCAAAAAGGTGAATAGGATGAGTCAATCCGGGTCCGTCCGGAAAGTGCAGGAGCCGATGCTGGCCGCAAATGTCGTGGGTTTAGATGATCGCAGCGGTGGCATTTAGTGCTAGTGGAGGCTGATTGCTCCAGAAAAGCCAAGCTCATCGATGAAATCCGGAGCCGCCATTGGGGTCCACCTGGGCGGCATTTCCAACAAGGCTGGGTACCTTGAGCGCTCAAGGCTGTGCAACGTCCTCAACGACACGACCGTTTGTTCTTGGGCTATGGAGAACGCTGTGGAGATTTACTTCCCACCTTAAAAGGATCGTACGATCCTTGTCTGTGCGATTACTTCTGTTGTAAACCGCGACCTGCAAAAAGAATTGTCATATGAACACGTTTCATCACCTCTTGCGGATTATCGCTAGCAAGGTATAGATTCCCTGGTGCCTAAGAATGTAGTCCATGGATGTCCATGCATGCTGGGAAAATAATAATATCTGAAAACAAAGCCGACGTCAATGATGACCGGAGGACCCACCTCGCCCGTCTTAGTCTCATCCTACTTCCCGTCCTGTACGATTTGATTGCTGGCCGACGGGCTGCAGCTCGTCCTCGTTTACTCTAACCGAGTTTGCTTGTACGCCAGTTGTGTTGCTTTGGAAATGCTGCAGCCTATCGCTTAATCTCGTTATTCATGAAGCCATTGTCCACCCGGTGATGGTTGCTTAACCTAAGAAGGCAAGTGTGCACAAAGACCGGCTATTTGTCATCTCTTGACACACGTCGTACTCGAAGCAAGTGCCAGCCTTCGACGCTCATTGGGCCCGAGGAACGGATTTTGACTTTGCCAGGGGTACAAGTGCTGAGCGTACCAACGATCCGCTGATGCAGTCCCCTCTGATATTAACGGAGGTTTTTGGCACACGCACGTAGACTAGGCAAGGAAGACGGGACTGGCTGAACATCAAGAATAGCGTAGGTCTACGTACGTGGATTCGAATACAGGCTTGCGTACGCTGCAATTGCATGCCAAGCGGCACACCTAAACTTGAATCAATGGTCTCTTGGCTTCTGGCGGCGATGTGATGCTACTAGTTCCCTGTTCCCGGCGCGAAAAGCGCCTTGCCAAAATTTGCCGGAGGCTTCTGCTACGAGAAGGGCAACCATGGGTCCCCTCCTGCTGAGCCCAGAGAGTTCGAGATCTGCTCAGGTTGCTCTCTTCTGATTCCCTCTGGCCGATTGGTACCTGTAACAAATCTTGCGTACCGTTAACAGGCCTAGTGCATCTCAAGATCTCAGAATACTCAAATTTGATGTCCTATCAGAGTTGCGATTTTGTGCATTGCAACTAGGCACATAGCCCCAAGAAGCCCCTGGCGGAGCGTTTCGGTGGTCTCTCCGAAATAATCAGAGGGTCGTTTATGAACGAAAAGAGTACTCTGTATCTCCATGGACAGAAGGATCTGATCTGCGTGGGGAAACGGGGAACCAGAGTTACTATTGGTGCTGAGTGCACAAGTCCGAGACGAGTTTATTTTTGTACTCCACTAGGAGTTTCATGAGAGCGGGCTGCCCAGCCTGAGCATTTGCTGCTTCGAAGACAGGTCGCGCTCAGCCATGCCAACTGATCCAAGGACTTCACCCAGGGGTTGTTGGTGGATAGAGCCGCTAGTTGACTAAGCGGCTGGACGGATCGACCCGCATTGATCTGCAATTTGATACTATAGTTGCCATCCTCGACTTTTCCTTGGAAACAAAATCTGAGTGGCATAGCAAGATACAGTACACTCAGAAAGACGCAAGTCTACGTAAAGGGCCTAGGTTCATTCTCTAGTACGTAGGGTGGACAAAAAGCACAGCACGGGCCGTTGGGAACCATGGGACAGATGAATGATTGAAGCGCTGACAGGTGCGTGCACATAAAAACACCTCCCTAGCGATAGTGGGACGGAGGGAAGTCTTCGCAGTAAGATACCCAGGATCATGGTACACCGTAGTGATCTTCTCACAGTATGCCTTGATAGATGCCTGCTGGCCGGCAAAGCTACGAGGGGCTCGAGTCGGTCTCCCATCTGAGACGCCGACGCAATGCGGCGGTATATTCCGGAGGGTGGGTCTGTCAGCAGAGCCCAGTCATCACGCCCTTTGCCCCAATAGGAATGATGGGCGGACGAACTCACTAGCCCGAACCCGAAGCGCATCGGGAGTACGGCGAGCAGTACTTCCACGGCCGCCGCAGTACGGGAGCGCGGATGCTGGGCGGGTCGGGAGTGCGTGCGCCCAGCAAACGGACGCATGAGGCTCAAACCATAATGGGGGGTGTGAGTCACGTCTGGAGCAGGGCTGGACGATCCAACGTACCAAGACGGAGAGATCGAGTCACTCGTCGCGTTAGCTTTGGGGGCCAAGCCTTGTTGGCGCTGCGGAAGGCCGTGGATACGCTGGCTGTGCGTCTGGAGCCATCACGAGTGTGTCTTGTTCCTGAGCTGGCGCGCACTGCCCTTGTGGCAAATATGACTGAACTCCAGGATGGGACCGTGGCCGGGAGCGCAGTCAATGACTATATAAATCGCCCGGGGAGCCATGGCAGTCGACCCCAGTCCAGAGCGTGCTGCAACCGCTGAACCGCATGAATCTGTGACCCCTTTCTGCGAGACCCCTGGTATGGCTGGTGCCCCCGGACGGTGAGATACGAGAGCCGCGCAGCCTGTACGCTGGCCAAGTCCCTTCCTCCCCTCCAATAACGCCCGTCGGTTCAACGACTTGCCCCGCCTGCCATCGCAATCGCTCCCTTTTCTAAGAATAACCGTCCCGTCCCAGGTGTATTATGTAACACCCGTCCCGCGGAACAGGCAGACACATTTCGCTTTTTAAAGTACGGACCTTCCGCCCTTGACCAACGATCGCTCCCATGGACCTTCAATAATTTCCCCAAATTCTTCGTCTCTCTCTTCTGGTCGTCGACCTCATCTACTACTCAGTAAGGGCACTGATTACATAACATGAATCAATACAAAAGTCTCCCCGAGCTCACGGCTGTGAGCTCTCTCGCTCTGCATCCTCTCATTTCAAGTTTCACCAGTGAACTCGCTCTATACGCCTTACTCCTCCTATCCTCCATCATGTTTGAACTCTGGAAGACGACAATGGACACTGGTCGGCACCCTGAGGACCACCAGGTGGTCTACGATCCCTTCAAGCGCCCCATGACCCCCCCCGACCTCCTTGACGAGGGTGTCGAGCGTTCGATGGCCCGCCGTCGCAAAGACGCTCCTCCCATGAACATCAACGCAAAGTGCCGCAACTGCGACAAAGTCTTCAGGCGACCATGCGACTTGACGTGAGTAACCCTTTCTGTTTCATCTCCTCCTCCCATTCTACCCTTTTGTCTTCTGTGTTGTCTACGTCGTCTATTCAGTTCATTCTAAGATTTAATTAGGAAACACGAGAAGACGCACAGTCGTCCCTGGAAATGCACTGAACGAGCGTGCAAGTACTTCGAGCTGGGATGGCCTACTGAGAAGGAGAGAGACCGCCATATCAACGATAAACATTCGCGGGCTCCCGTCATGTACAAGTGCCGCTTTGCTCCATGCACCTACCAGTCTAAGCGTGAGAGCAACTGCAAGCAGCACATGGAGAAGTCTCATGGCTGGGCCTACGTACGGTCCAAGAACAATGGCAGAGGAAGCAGCACTCGTGGCTCCTCCACCCAGCTCACCCCCAGTTCCGCTCACACAACTCCTGCAACTCCTAGTCTCCCGACTCCGGGACTGGCCACCCCGTTCTCTTCCGACGGCGCGGATTACTACACTCCTCTCACGGACACCAACGATTTCGCGGAGCCTATGATGTCAATGGGTCAAGAAGACTTCCAGCTCTTCTCGGACCCGAGCCTCTTCAACGCTCCCATGGCCGACTTCTCTCCGTTCGGCCCTCTCCCCGGAACATTCCCGGAAATGGAACAATTTTGCGCCCCGCCTCTGGCTCCTAACGATGGCATACCCGATGCGTTCAGCATGGGTCTGAATGGTGGACAAGGGGACCTGATGCTGTACACACCAGCATCTCCCTGGCCCGATGATAGCCTCCTATAAAGGCCTGTTTACTACGGATTTTCGGCCGGAGTTTTGGAAGGATTCAGTTCCTGGATTGGTTGGGAAGGACCATGTATCGATCATAAATGTATTTTTCCTTTTGTTTTCGTTCCAGCGACTTGGACGGCACGGGGCGTTTGTTTGGATTTTCATATGTTGGCAACCTTGCTACAGAACAGGATGCAACTACAGAACGGGATGCATGTTTTCACTTTACTCTGGCTATGAATGTGAATGAGCGATATCTCATCTTTTCTATTTTGCCGATGAGTGTCATATTTTCTTGGGTTTCCAATGGGAAATGGAATAACACATTCTGGGTACATTGCTAGGAATATACCGGAAAGAAACAATCCGAAATTTGCTCAAAAATGTCATGTTAAGTTCGAGACAACGTTAGTAGCTAGTAGCTAGGAATACTCCCTACGTGATCACACTTCCCATGCCGGAGCCAATGCAAGCCGCTCGAAGCACTCTGGACTCAACGGTGTCTGCAATGCCCGGGCTCCGAGCACGACGCAAAGTCCGCTCCGAACTCCGTTCTCATTGCCGTCCGCGAGTGAAACAACGTTTCCACATTTACTAACGGCAATAGTGCTGACTGACTACCCCCATTCCGATAATGCTCGTTCTGCGTCCGTGCTAACTGGAAGTTAATTCGGGACGGCAAGTGTGCTCTTAGCCTCTTACTAGTGTTATTATCTGACGCTACGACTCCTGCAATGACAACTGTGGCGGTTAAGGGTCTACGCCGGTGATTCCGCCCAGAGAGTATGGATAGGCTCCAACATTCTCGATGAGGCGACCGTCTAATGTCCCACTTGAAAACAAGATCCTGCTTAACAGTACTCCTGGCCTTTTTTCGTAGTCATATGAGCTGATGCCGAAATGCCGACGAGGCTATGTGCTTGGCTTAGGCTTCGGAGCATTCGTAATTACCCAGTAAAAGGGATAATGATTTGCCCGCCTCTTCCCAGGTTAACTTTCTTGCAGGAACGTGCAAAGCCATAAGAAATTGAAACTGACGAAAAATTTGACGTGGAAGGCAGGAAGTCCAAGAAACTCTATATCGCCGACTCTCCAACGGCTGGCCCAGCCAGGCCTCGTCAGCCACCTTCATCTTCGGGACAAGTTGCAAACTTGAGCCACCACGTCATGTCATCCACACGTTGTCCGGTGCCGTTCATGCGAAGTGCGAATACGCACTGCCTGCGGGCCGATATCGAGCTGAGCTTCAGGCCACGTTCTCACGTTTCCCAGCATTGTGCTGGCGGCCTATTTGGCTACTTTCGTGTGTATTCTGGGCACTTCCACTTTCGGCAGGCGACTCGTAATAATGCCCAAAACTGCGCTTCGTTAGGAGCTGGTGCCACAATGGCTCAGTCTGCCTGGTCTTTCTCTCCGCGAGGAAAGTTCAAAGTGGTGTCTGCACACATCCAGGTGGCGGAGTGGATGCGTCTCGATGCGAACGTACAGTCTTCCAGAAGTGCGCGTGGCCCAGAGGACGTGCCATCGGTGTACATCTCTGGGGCAGCGACTCGGAAGATCCCGGCGGCTTTCCGATTTTTGTTTTTTATACGCTCTGAAGTACCCGTCAAGGAGCTCGTCAGTGCAGCAGGCGTCAGCCTTGTTTTCATTGAACCGTTCGGTGATTTGTGTCGCAGAAGTCTGGATTATATTGTTCACATCCATCTGTTGTCGTAGCCAGCGTCTGGAGAGCCAGATAAAGTAGCAAGACGGATTTCAGTACTGGTACATACTACACATGATGGGGCCATCAGATTGAGCAATTTTTGGGATTGTTGTCGCGTCAGACTTGGGCCTCGATCTGGAGCGTCTTAACGGTATCAACAACGTCTGCAGTATCGTTCTTGGAGATACCTTTAGAGTAGCAGAGCCTTCCTTGATGGAGGGTACCGGTTCGGCACAAGAAGACTGAGTTTGATGTTCACGCACTCCCCTTTAGGAAAACTGTTGTTTTCTCAGCCGGGCAAGGTGCCTCTTGATAGCTCCGCTGTACGTCTGATTCTGACCGTGCAGATAGAGGATCTGGCCTAGATATCTCCCTCATATCCTCGAAATTGGGACAGAACTACCCGACGAATTTGATGACGATAACAGTGGAAGCTGCCGGGACCTGACAATATCATTCATTCACTGCTCTGTGTTCAGCTTCGCGCAGCTTTTTTTGCGGAGATTCTTCACAACTGACCTACGCCGGACTCTGAGAAGGTGCTCGGACTACTGAACTGTGTCAATGTGGACCTCTGAAGGGATGGGTAGCCGTGCATATCAGAAGACGTTGCCGATCTGTAACGGTCGACGCATTGGATCAGCTGGTGACGTCACTTGCCCGTCTCACGCAGGGCGTTTAGATTAAGCTGCAGGGAAAAGGGCCTCGAATATGATTCCGATTAACAGCCTAGTATACATACAATGCTACACAGAATATGCTTATTCATGAGTAGTCGAGCGAGATCCACGAAGATGTTCGGTTGTGAACTCATGGCTATCTCGCTACTACCTATCTGGATTGTGGTTTTCCCGTTGTGTGGGCCCATTTCCTCTCCGGTTTTAGCGTTCTACATAAGCGCCAAGTTTCCAACCACACACATCTTCGCTTTGTCTTCTATCCTCTGTGGCTTTCCTGTCATTCTACTGCAGCAATGGCAATGTCTGCGCCGTTATGCTCACGTGATACGTATCACATGACGGCAGTCGCTCGGACCAATAAGAGGGAGGCTGCAGGCGCCAGGACAGCTGATCTTGGGCACAACAGCAGAAGGCAACCGTTCTGTGCTATTTGTAGATTGCTTCCCTATTGAGTCTATTTTTACTACCCTCCAGGTCGAACTGACGAGCCCAGTGTGCGGAGAGGCACTGCCACAGATGCCATGCCCAGCCACTGCTGCATGGCTTGTGGATGGATCGATCAGTTGGACTGGGCAGCAGGCAAACCGGCTCTCCCGCCTACGTCAGCACCCAGACCACTAAGCGTTAGTTATTCTAGGCATCTGAGGCACATCATTATATATTGACCCGTTCGAGGTCAGCTCTCACTAAGTCCCTGTCTATCCATCTACCGTTCTTAGACTTTCGTGGTTTGGAAGGTCAACTACATCGTCGATTTAATTGTCACTGGCACGACGTCCTGAGACTTCTGGTATTGCCGATCTTGCCTCTTTCCCTGGGATCTCACACGAGCGCGTAAGTGTCTTCCCCAGCTTCTCTTCTCATCTAAAACTCTGACCTCTAGTCGCTCCATCCACTATTCAGCTCCCTGTTCCTCTCCCTTGCTCCTACTCCTATACCTGTGCATCATCGCTTTTCGTATTCGAAATGGAACAGAATGGCGCTCTAGCGCCTTCCCCGCCCGGCGATCCCCGCAACAGTCCGGGCGAGCAGATTTTTCCACCTTCATCACTGTTTCTGACAGGGAAACAGGAGCATTGTCAGTAATTGAGCTTCTTTGGTTTCTTTCCACTTGCTGGCAATACCTGTCTTGGTGACGGTGGTCAACGTCGATGCTGACCATGTCGTGACTACTTCCTTAGATCTCAAACGCGAGCTTATTAGTCGCCAAGTCCGCAGCGAAATCGCTGAATTAAACTCTCCCACAGCCCTCCAGCGCTTCGGAGCCCCTTTCAAGTCCGATCTTGGCGAAATCCCCCCCGTCGACTCTGAGCTTCCTGTTCTACGCTATATCTTCGTGCATCACGTGCGCAATTTTCCCTTCCTAGATCAGGCGCGGGAGAAAGAGTTTTGGCAAGATAAGTTACAGGTGGTGTGTGCATTCTCCTCGGGACGACCTTACCGCCTTGCCCGCTAATGAACTTGAGAAAACCCATGGTAGTTCCTCGAAAGCTTTGCAAATAAACATGTGTCGTCTTCGGAGGACCGGTTGGAGGAGACGAAGCGCAGGAAGCTTGCTCGGAAATGTGAGAAGCTCGTGGAACTGATGATGGTGTCGGGAATTCCGACAGCGTCGGGGTATGAAGAGCGGGTGCAATTTTCCGAGATAGAGGTCGTTGAACGGGGAGCCAACGAGCAAGGGCTGCTTGTCAATGTTCCCTCAGGCCATGCCATAAATGGGTGGGATATCAACATTGCTGCCGTCCGCAAGGTATCCATTAAACGAACAATCCGTTATCATCAGCATGCGGTGAGTTTGACTGGATGAAATTGGACTCCGCGGAGCTGTCGCTGACATCTGAGGTTAGGAGTTTATAATTCGTGTACGACGAGAGGGTAAGCCGGATATCTACGTGGGTAGACGATATGGGGACTTTGTGAAGCTTCACAAGAGACTCCGCACCGAATTCCCGGGTAAAGTTTTACCTACTCTGCCGAGAAAGAATAAAACCTCCACCACGTCAACTCTGCATTCGTTTGTAGATGACGATAACGAATCTCTCTCTTCTGTGTCGACCCAGGATACGAATCTTGCGGACGAGAGACTGGCTCCGAACAGTCTAACCCCAGGGGATCTCCACAGCCACCACTACCATCGACGGTCTCGTTCACGGTCTTCCATCGCTTCCAAAGCATCATCTATAGGAAAATCGCCCAGGGGTTCAGGTGAGTCCAGTAGAGAGACCATCCTCTACAGGGAAGAACAGCGGGTTTGCCTGCGCGCCTTTCTCCGTCTGCTGCTGCAGAACAAACGATTTGCAGAGTCCAAGTCTCTTATGGATTTCCTGACTGCACAGCCAACTACACTCGCCGATAACGAGGTGCAAGACATTGAAACAAGGAAGCAAATGGATGCTGTGAGAATCGAGGAGCAGAACCGGTTCTACGAAATTGCAAGGCAACGAGCTGCGGAGCTGGATGTCTACATGGAGGGGTTCCGCAGAGATATCGTCGAAGCTAGTAAGTGTGATCAGTTCCAGTCGATGCCAATGGAGTCATTGCTAATCCATTCTTTTCCTTTTTGCCCCTAGATGGGTTGACCAAGTTGTTTTCTGAAATTAAGGAGAAGAACTCCATTGAAGAGCTCAGCCCGCAGTTCCAGAAATTTGCTGAGTGGTTGCGCATAGAGTATGTTTTATCGACTCCCAAAGCGTCCATTATTGCCCCTGGCTGATTCTCATTCGCACACTTGCAGAGTCGCTGCAACCATATATCATTTGTTTTTGGCAGAAGACAATTCCCCGGAACTCTTTGCACAAGCGAAACGGATACACTCCCTGATTCCCTACACTTTAATGAAGAATGTAATCCGCGTTGCCAACCCGGCGGCTGTGATGTCGGCCGTTCTGGATCTTTTCCTTGCCCAGCCTTTCGGCTCACGGTCTCTCTTGCAGCGCATCTTTGCCATGACGTTGAACGATGGCGTTAGGGCGTTCCAGAGGTCCATTGACGCGCTGGCCGCAAAAATAGAAGACGATGTTCTGACTGAGAAGTTGAGGACCTTCACGTATGCCGACGAAACGGTGAAGGCTGAAGTTCGCAAGGATGCGGAACTTGACGATGTGGACATTGTAGTCGGCATTCTGCGATCGGAACTTATCTCGCCAGAGCTCACACCAGAACAGACCGAGAAGGTAGTCAACGGTTATGTGGCCTGGAACAGTGCAGTGGAGAATGTCGACCTCGAACTTCTGGCTGGCGCCCAGTGGTTCGCAAACTTGAAGCAGCTTCTTAAGCTGTACACTCGCCAGCGCGACAAGTCAGTCATGCTCAGCATTGTTGAGGAACCTGTTACGCTGCAACTGTTCCGCGACCTGTTCACTATCTTCTACGAACCTTTGGTTCGAGTGTACAAGTCGGCCAACGTATACAACAGCATCACCGACTTCGCAGCATTCGCCGACGATGCCATTGCAGTTATCGAGAGTGCCCAGCGGCAGGATGTTTCCGCTGACCCCAATCAAACTGTACAGGCTTTTATTGATCTGTGCGCTCGCCATCAACACAACTTTTACAAGTTCATTCATGAGGTGCATCTTCACGACAACGGGCTGTTTGGTTCTCTTATGGCTTGGCTGGAGGGTATTCTCGACTTCCTACGCCAAGGACCTCGAGGAGGCAAACTGGACATAAATGCTCTGTTCCAGGGCGCCTTGGCTGTAAACCAGATTAACAAGGAAGTCTCTCTCAAAGAGATAGATGCTCTGATCCATTGGCACGAGGAGCGCAAGAAATGGCATCTGGACAAAACACGGCAGAAGATGGCGGCCGAGGGGACGGATACGGGATATGTCCCCGGTAGTACTACTTTCCGGGGAAGCGATTTCGGGTTAGATGAGGTGTGCATATATTCCCTTTGGTCTTACTTCCCTGGCCAAATTTGTCTAACTTGTTTTCGTCAGGCGGACCTCGAGGATCTCGCTATCTCAGACGAGGCTACAAACGCTTCCGACGAGTTGTCCGAAGACGACGAACTGGATCCTATCGCTGCAGAACGGAAGCGTCGTGCCAGGAAACAAGAGCAGCTCCGCCGCTCAGCTGGCGAACCGACCAAGCCTGATGTGCAGGAAATACTGAAGCTGACAGACTCGTTTGGGGCGATGCTCAGAGTTGTTCTGGCTGATTAAATGGGTTGGTATTCTTGCCTCCTGGTTCACAGCATTGCATGGATTATCGCGGCTTTTTTACGAGTAGACTATTTTTAACCAAAGACTATATCCATATAATGAATAGATGAGTATCCTTTATTGGACATTCTGTAAGCCCGTTTATATCCACCGGTATGAACCGGCTATCCTGGTCTTGGGATAGACGCCATGGCAAGCTTCACCGATCTCCAGGTCAGATGCGGTCACTGTGGCATGTATGCGATACAACGTCGAGGAGACTGTGGTCGAGTGTGCTGCTAGTATTCAGTGAAGCCAGATGGAGACATCTGCACGTCTGTCCCGATAACTGGTTTCAAAAGAACACCTTATGAAACACTACGCCCTGCTGCACAAGTTCCTCCTTCAGCCGCAAGGTCAAGTCGCGCAGCCGAGCAGGAACGGGGTCTGAGGGCCAGAACATTGGCGGTTCCGATTTAGCGGGGCAATTGCGGTATCATTAGAGAAGGCAAGGATGACCTTGCTGGCGCCTTGGGACTAGAAGAAGGGTGATACTAGTAGGAATGTGCAATGGACGCTGTCAAGTCGTGTTCAATCAATGAGGCTAGGCCGTGGAGAGTATTCTTATTCTTGACTACGTAAAGTTTAGATCCAACTCGTTTGTTTAGGTTAGATACGAGGTCCGTTGGAGCTTATTGTCGGCCGACATTCGCCTTTATATCGCGAGACTCCAGTCCCTTGGAGTCAGCTACTGGCGATTACTCCCATCGCTGACCTTAAAGAGCTTCTGCATCCTTAATACAATAATCCAGTGCCTCTCGTCAAAACGCTATGATTGATCGGACTGCGGTTATGCTTAGATCTAATTACAACGCATGGTACACCAGAGACAGAGACAGAGACAGAGACAGAGTAGTGAAGAGGGAATATCAGCCCAGGCTCAACTTTTAAGAAGATCTAGATAGGTCGTAAGTATTGCTTCTCCCATGCCATATCCTTCTCGCTTCTAATTCACACAAATATAGGACACACGATAGCCATAACTCTTCAACTCCCTGACAAAACCACTGATTTTACCATGCCGCAAAAAAAAGACTTTCGTCTTTTACTGTAGAGCTCTTTGTTTTCCTTCAGGGTATAAAATAGATCGTGTCTTACCTATTGCCATATTGAACCTTTCAGTTTCAACATAAGCGCGTCGTTTGATATGCTCCCAGTCGCAGCACTGACGACATGCACGTTCCAACTTATGCAATCATTCGTTATGCTTTCTGGGAAGAAAGCAAGTCAACTCATCGGACCCCCAAGGGGGCACCAAGAAATACGAGATCCCATGGCCCACCCCTGAGGTTATGGGACCGACCTACATGCCCGGATTAGCTGATGCCTAGGACCAAAAAAAAGAAAAAAAAAAATAAGGAAAACCTGACGTACCCAATGAATCCAGTGATAACCAGGAAAAGAAGTCGCGACATAAACGCCAAAACACCGCGCCGGGTTCAATGCTATCAACAAGAGGCCATATGAGCAAACATGGTTGAGAATATGGTTTCAGCTATGAATTAATTGACAGTAACTTACAGGCTCCCCCGTAGCCAGCCCGCGAGAAAGAAGAAGACCAACTCGTAACACCTAGCACCATACCGACAAGGAAAGGCGACAGCGCAGCACCAAATATCTTGCCCTGCCGCGGATCGAGCGCAACACCGAACGAGAGGAAGGTCAGGAACAAGCAGAAGATAAACTCGAGGACAAACGCCTCCTTGGGGGGTACGAGATTCGTATCGATCGAGCAGCCACCTACGGCAAAATCACGAGTCCCCTGGGCAGCACGGAGCATGAAGCCGGCCAGAGCACCGCCGAGAGTCTGGCTCCCGACGTAAATGACCATGCGAGGGAAGGTGATTAGGCGAGCGAAGAAGGTGGCGATCGTGATGGTCGGGTTGAGATGGGCTCCGCTGATGTTGGAGAAGGAGATGATGGAGAGCGTCAAACAAAACCAGTTGACGATGCCGCCGATCAGCGGGCCCAGGAAGGTGGCTGTTGAAAACACTCCGGCTGCAGTGGTTGCTGGGATCGGGGCAGAATTGGGATGTATCGAGGCCCAGATGGTCACGAAGGAAAGCATCATGGTACCTATTCTTCGAATTAGCTTTTCGGTTCGGGGAAAAACAGTATCTATACTCCATCGCCCTCTATCCAAAAACAAGTTCCGTCTAACCTATGCATTCAATAAAGCCGAATTTCCAAAGATTACAATCCCAGAATCCGCGCAGGTCAAGTCCCTCCTTCCAGCCCATCATGGGCGCCGCATCGGGAGTTCTTTTCAAGAGCAATGCATTGTCCGGATCATCGCGGTCGAGTACCAGCTCCTGATTGCCACCAAGTCTGCCTGCGAAGGCCTGGATGGCAGGACGCCTGTTACGAGTCGAGAAAGGCGTACGGTGCCGCAGCCCCTCGCCCGAGGTGTCGTTGTTCATGCTGGGCGACGTGTCTTCCTTGTCCCTGTCAAAGAACATGGTTTGACAGGCCGGGGAAGACCGCGAGAGCCGTTGACAAGTTGTCGGAAAAGGAGAAGAAGCTTTAAACAACTCCTGTCCCGGCTAGATCTTTGCGGTTCGGCTGGAAACCTAAACAAGTCTGGAGACTTGCTGGGAGCTATTTGCTAAACCCGATCCAGGGATGACATCACGACTTCGCAGACGTCTGGATCAGTGGCCACAGTCTTATTATTATTGTTGTTATTATTGAAAATGGCTTGCTCCTCCCGACATTTGCTGGAGGAACGGAGCGTTCACTGGTGGTGGACAGGGAGATGCACGGACTCAGTCATCAGTTCGTAATGTTCACATAAGATTAAGCCAAGCATCCACAGCATTAATTCTAGCCACCACAATTGATCCCCAATTTCCAATTAACTCCGACAAAACTAGCGCTATGAGTGCGAACTGCATTATGCAGTAGAATATGAAATTATGGTGAACCAATGGGCTCGACCAGCTACCGAAGTCAATCATACAGCCTGGGATATTAGACGGCGGCATTGACCATTAGGCGACGTCTCACTGCAGTGGATATAAAGTTTTTCTAGAAGTAGAAAGTCGCCATGACTGGTAGCTGGTAATCCATAATTGGCAAGAAACTTTTGCTTGTTGGTATGATTGATACCAAGCTCCATGCTTTGTTGAACCTGCTGACTATATATCGTCTTTAAAGGTGTAAGACAGCTGACATCAAGTAATTGTAAGTGATGTGATGAGTGAGGCGGCGTGTAGAGAGGAATGATTTGACGATTCTTGCAGAAATGGTCAACTTCTGCAGTGGCATCATTGCCATGACCATCAAGTATCAAAAGGCGATATCTCCCTATTGTGCGTGGTGCAGTATATTTCCAAACACCTCTTGAAGCCATTCAAAGGCCAGCTCATCATCGGTCCACCCATTCCACTTAGACCAATTACCAAACCAGGTGGGATATCTTGGTACCACTGAGATTGATGGGCCTTGCCAGCAAAGATGATCACAGGTGGTAAGGGCCATCCAGTCACCAGGGGCATTGACCGTCTCAATAGCAGTCACCCATTCACAATTTCCAGGTTGTAGAGCTCGTACACGACTGGTTCTATTATAAAGGCCAGTAATAACCATTGCTGTAGATGCAACACCCATCTGGAAGCCAGTTTCATCGAAGTTATAGATATCTTGATCCAGAATACCGTATTTTGCTATAGTATTCCGTACAAGCTTGAACCAAGCATTGATGATATCTGGATCCTCACATTGCGCCCGTTTATAGTCATATTTGCGATTATACTCTGACTGAAGCTCATCATGTCGCTTGATAAACCGTGATACCCATCTCTTACTGACTAATGCTGATGCTAATTGCCCCTTGCGATCAGATAGCAACAGATTGGCCATTTTGTGTACAATGGCATGTGTTGGTGTAGGCCTGTTCATCCTTATCCAAAATCCATTTTTTGAGAGAATATTCTTCAGCCTCAGGTAGTTGTTCACTACTAGCTGCAATGTCAACACGGGCTTTTCAACCACAGAGGCAATAGCTGAGTGTCCGACGTGAAAAAATCATATGCGTCTGCAGCAGCTCGAATGGTTGAAATTGGACCATCTTTTGTAAGCTTTTATTGTGAGTAGCATGCGATCTTCAGTACAACCAGCTGGGTTGATATTTTGTTTTAGGCATATTTAATGATATTTAACAATATTAGCTGTGGTTAGGAGGTGGAAAAGCCGTTCGCTGTCCGATTACATTAACTAGTTATCTGATAGGGCATAGTCAACTGCACCTACCCCGCCTTTCCATGCCAGCTTGAAGTTCGTTAAATGGCGATGTTTTGAAGTATTTACTCCTGTCTTGCCGCACTTGCTACAAGAATCTACGAAGCAGGGCCCTTTCACTACATACGGATTATTTTATCAACTGTGGATAGTTCTCTACGCGCGAAGGTGGGTAGTAATGTTCCTCCCCTACAGAAGCCGACATGTGGCAGCAGCTTTGGGACAGCAACTTCCTGTCATTTATTAATTTCTATAAGCAGGACGTGCCGTGTATACACTGAGCTCGAACCTTTACTATACCTGAATTCTTACTTGGCCAGAGTAGAGCAACACTATAATCGGTGTACTTACCCTGACGGGGAAGACCACTCCATCCCGATAATACGGAGAATTGAGACGGTACAGCCAACCATGAGTCAAGAGGTCATAAACAAGCTGTCCTGCGTGAAGGAAAAGGGTGCTGATGGATATCGTGCTGATGCGGTGCAATGGCCATCTAATCTTGGCTCAACCAAGTTGAAGGGTCGTTGCCCTATTTGTCAGGCAAAGGGTCTCTACGATGACTAACAAATGTTGGTTAACTAGCTATGATCTGAATCATTCTTGCTATTGATGCGGACGATGCTAACGCTAGCATCTTGTAATCTAGTGATGTTTTATTTAAAACTCTTGATCGCTGTGAAATTACGTAGGAATCGGGCAGATGTCGAGGAAATGCAGCGGTCTCTCAATGCAGGCTAAGGGTCAAGACTACATATGATATAATGTCTGTTCATGAAAGTCTGACAAGAAATGAAATTATTTATGAACAGTTGAGAGATTCCCCCGCATAACTATGAGAATTACAGTTATTGCTATTCCCCAATAAAGCCCAGTAAAGCAGAACGAAGGTTGGTATGAGGAAGGGGAAACAGCATGTAAATCACAGATGACCTCCTCTGCAGTCTGGTATCCATTTGACCAGCATTTTTTGATTACTGCCCGCATATTAGGAGCAATAATTTGTAGGTCTGGAAACTCCTGCAGACGCAGTAACTTCCGGATTTCTCTGCTAGATTTATCACCATACAACTGATGTCCAACATTAATTTCGTAGATGACCGTTCCAAGAGCATACAGATCATCAATCTCCGTGAAATCATCGTCATTAACACACGGTCTAGCATAGCGTGTTGAGTATGATATCACAGCTGAAGTATCATCAATCCTGGAACCACCAAAGTCCGCCAGAGCTAAGCTTCCATCTTCCTGAATTAAGAAGTTGTGGCAGCCAATGTCGCTATGAATCACGTTCTTAGAATGGATATATCGGAGGGCTTCAGCGGCGTGTAGAGGCCATCTGTAAGGACTCAGTTATGATACAATGAAAGTCCAGAGATATAGTCTTACCGCGTCCGCTTCTCTGGGTAGTTTGAAAGCGCAAGATTTTCTGCTAGGGTGCCTGCAGGCTGGTACTTAAAGACAAGGCCGGTTGGAAGACCATATCCCTGCAAATACTCTCCATAGTATGGTAGAATGAAAGGGTGACGTCCCAATCGTTCATAAACCTGTTTTTCTGTTTGCTGTATATTTCCCACGACAGGATGAGGAAATGTCTCCTTGATAACAAACCCAGTGTTAGCTATCTTGGTAACATGTGCAAATGAGCCGACACCCGCCAGTTGAATCTGCTTCCTGTCTGCTTTTTCCAAAGTTTCCACCACAGAGGGTGGTAGCGCGTTCGACATTAGGAGAGTGTACCTGGAAACTCACTCAAGTCAACAAAGCTAAGTCACGTGGACAAAATGACTATACTGCCACCAGTCAAATAGTCTAGCCCAATAAAGCTTAGTGTACGACAAGGTAGTCCCCATCAGGACAATCAATTGAGCTACAAAACTCCATAAAGCAAGATGCCTCATGCCTCACAAAAGCAACGTAGTCATTATCTCAATAGCCATAGTCAGAAGTAGACATGGAGTCTTATATACCAATATACGAAAAGCGTAGCATCCATAAACCTATAACCTCAACCCCGCACCAGAATCAAACCTGCGTAACCTGGCCACTCTTAAGCCGCTTCTCATCACTAGTTTCTGAACCGGCGGAAATCGCATGAGGAACATCGAGCCCGAAACCCTTCTGCTTGTCAACAAATTCAACGGCCTCAACGACGTACTCACGGCCCTCGCTGCCGATCCCGACGAACGGCTCATCCACACCTAGTCCAGGCGGAGGGAAAAAGTAGCACAGGATGATCATCCAGGTGAATGACATCGCTATGCCGACTATGAAGGTTAGGTTGTAGAGTTTCAACCATCCTTGGAGGGAGGGAGTGGTGAGTTTGTTGATTGAGGCATCCATTCCAGCTATTTGTATACTGTTAGTTATGCACCAAGGCAAAACTTCATAGCTACCTATATTGGTAGATGTGTGTGTGTGTGTGTGTGTGGCTTAGTTGAGTGAGTACGTACGAAGTAGTGGCCAACATCCCATTATGAATGCAACTGGCCCCCTCCAGTTAAACCCCCGGTGGTACCAGTAGATTGACGATGAGTTGCCCGTGTACAGGTCTTGGAGATTGAGCTTGTGTCTGCGCACGACGTGGTAGTCTGCAAGCATAACGCCTCTGAAAAAAAATCAACTTCATTAGCTGGAATTTTCTGGAAATTCTATTGGAGAGCGCGCTACACTTACGTTAAAGGAGCCATAACAACACCGAACCCTGAGACGACAGACAGGAATTTAGTAGCGGTTGCGACCAGCTGCCACGGTCTGGTCATTGTCAGTACTATCCTATCGGGCTCAAGTCACTGCTTGTACTCACTGTATAGCCACTCCGATTATGGCCATGATATAGGCTCCTCTAATCATGTTGATGTATTTCGGAAACAGCCCAGCCATGTCCATGCCTGTGGACACCGAGTTCAGTACAACGTTTATCTGTATATATCACCTGTGTAAGCCTTGAAATCAAGTCAGAAAAAAAATTACCGAAGACTGACAGTAAGCTGCGACGCGACCATCCCGACTGACGCAAAGAACACACCGGCGCGAGCCCGGGGACTGGAATGATACAACTCCTGGATGTCCGCTAGAAGTATGATAGGACTCCAAACCGTCCGACCGAGGATATCGTTCGCGGCACTCGTGGCGATGATCCCGATAACGGCAGTCACGGTAATGGTGACTGGAGCCGCGACGAGCTGTGACAGGGTCGGTGCGTATCGGCGGTTCGCGTAACGTGTCCAGTCGCTTTGGCCGAGGGTGCCGGCGCCCCAGGATCCGATGATGGCGGTGATGCCGTACATGACGCCCCAGCCGAGGGAGATGGTCGTCTTGGTTTCGCTGAACATGGTGCCTGCTCCGCCGGCATTGTGGACGGCCCTGTTTAAATTAGTTTAGCCGTGGAAGAGTCTCATGGATACTCAATGAAAAGGGAAGAGGGACGTGGCATACCAGATCAATATCCCGAATGACGAAGCAGCGAAGAGCACAAATGAGATTGCAAACGGAACCTGGAGCCGTTCAGGAGGAATCAGTACCATAGGTATAAATCCCGCGAACCAGATAATGAGGCCGATGAAATCGTTCGTCGCCAGATGCGAGGATTCGGAGAAGGAGTTCTTCATATGCGCGAAACCTGACAGACATACGTCAGAATCGAACATTGCTAAGATGCACTTGTAAAGCTTTCGACATACCAGGAATAATAGCTCCGAAAAGGACTCGAGTCGCTTGGCCACCCCTGGAGGAAGCGGTCAGACAGGGGGTCGGAAACCATATGTGCAGAATGAATCCCACCAGTAAGATTGCAGTCCAAACCAGATTGAACCGGTGAATATTCGAATGAGAACGGGAACTGTGAAATCATCATCAACAAATGGCTCAACCTGACTTCACAGCCTACGTACGTACGTACCGTAAGCTCCCCTCATTCCGTAGGAAAATCTCGAAGCAACGGTGAATCCTATGTGATGCCTCTCACCCATCCAGCCACAGGCAACTGCTAGAAGCCCAGTGATGATGCCCCCGGCAACCTGGATGTATCCAATCAGTACCTTCGACCGCGCGATAGAAGGACGGCAGAGAAGGAAACTCACCACACATCCTATCGCATCTCGCGGATTCAATCCGTAGGATAACAATGTACTCCCTGTCTGCCAAGCGGAAACACAAGATCCGGATACAGTCCAGTAGCCTGTATAGCTTTATTAGACAGTGATTTCGAGCTTGCATAAGCGCTTTTAGAGCTATACCGAAGTACCCCCATATACCCCACGTTCGTCTCTCGGGCGGGATGGGGATTAAATCCCTATTGCACCAGGTGTTGTTCTCATAGTAGGGGTCTTCATCGATAGGGCTGCTGCCGTTAGATATGCACTTGGGAGAACTGACCGTAGTGTCGACAATTGGTGCGCTGACTTACACGGCGAGTTTCTTCTTGATGTCCTTCCAACGAACCATCTTGGCAGCGGAATGCCTGGACCAGGATCTAGTTGTGGTGGGGATATCTGGAGAAGACCATCGGATGGTGGACAGATCGAATAATTATAAGACTGGGAATAAATATCGGACAACATCATGCACGGTTGTTGCTCATTATTTCCAAGCAAGCTTCTGAGCTTCCAATTCGCCTTCGCTATCTCAGAGTTGGCCGAGTAGGGAGCGGCCACTGGCCACACACGCGACAGGGCCAGCTAAGTTGGCCGATCTGCGCCTCCGTTGACCGTCAATTGGCCCTGATAAGTGCATTTGGGCTGAGCCGCTGTGCTGACTCGGAATCCGGTGTGTTTCATTGGCGGCCTTGAGACTTTTTGTTGATAAGTACCTAGGTAGTTATCTTCGAGTCGTTCTTCTTCGTTTGCGGTCGACACTGGAACGGTCCATTTGCTGTTGATATCAGTCGACCGTCTGCGAACATCCTGCAGTAATATCGCTGTCTGTGATGAAAACACGATGAAAACACGATGAAAACACGCGTCGTACTTGCTGAGAGATCGGATATCGGGAATGGCTTCCGAGCCGACTTCCCCCACCCTTGAGGGGATCGCCAAGATGAAAACCTGCGGGACACGCAGCTTACGAAACAAAGGACTCCTTCATGATGTTCTCGACTGCTGCCGGATCAGGCGTGTCTAGACTAAAATCGAAGCAGTCGATTTAGCACGCTTTCAGCACACATGATACTGCGTGAAGACAACATTGGACTGTGTCTGGCTTGGCTGGACAGCAACCAACTTGCGTCAGATCATCTTCCTGGGATTCATGATTTACAACTAGAATATGAGCACCTGCGAAAATTAATGCTGAGAATGACAGCTTTCGAGGCCAGAAACCCCCCCCCCCAAGTGGCGGCCGGTACCTGTATAGCACCACGGTTCTGCACCTCCCAGTGATTTCATGAAGACAGAAAGCCATCAAAACCTGGCTCGAGGACGTTTCTCCAGTAAATACATTTGCCTCCCATTCTCCCATGCGATGTCCTCCTGGTTGATCATCCTCATTTCACATGATATCGTCAGGCCCTAACAGATATCTCCTATTGGACAGCTTCTGTACCATTAATGGCCTTTAAATCATTTTGGCCTTAGCCGTGTTGGTTATCGCTTCTGGAGACCGTTTGGTTGTCGGACCAGGAAGAACAGTAATAGTGATGCCCGGTCGACCTCGACAGGTACAGGTAATCCAGTATGAAAATGGCAGGAACATCCATCCTTTATGCAACTTTCGCTGACCTCACATAAAAGCCGTCATCGTCCTCGACAGGTGAGGAAATTGACTGACAAAGTCAAATTACTAAAATGAAGATCCGGCGTTCGAGGTACGGTCGGTGGGCGGGTTTTAGCGAACAGCTCGAATTTTTGTCGTCTCATCCTGCCTGGACAAGGTCTTCGCACCCTTCTTACCGAGTAGATATGTTCGTTAATAGCCACAGCACCCTACTCATCGGCCCTGTTGAATCAGGGGCTCCCAACAGTAGCCTGCAACCGGGAGTCAAATTATGGGATTGTCTTTAAACAAGAAAACCTTGCTCCCGCAGATGGTGACTGTTCGGACTGCTTTGTTCTGAGGTACCACCGCTGTTGCGATTGCCTGAATTATAGCTGGGCATTCTCTGCAGTCCTCAGTGCAAGCCACAACACCCAAGCTGCGAGATATATTCTGCACCACACTCCACAGTCTGATGAGTCCTATACACTGGCCGTGCTGCAAGATCTCATAGGACACTTCCAAAGCTGGTTGGAGATTATACGGAGGCGTTTAGTCTCGGCTCACTATCAGCGGAATATCGTTCAACGACGCTAGCTACCTTGGCTGGAGCACAGTCAGCAGGTCGTTTGGGATCAGGGTCACTAAAATGCTCGGTTGCCTTTTCATGCATGCGGTGATAGTACCGGCCTTCAAAGTGAATATGACCAGGGATCACATTGACGCGACACAAAGAGCTAGGAACATCGGGTTTCGGGTCTCGAAGGATGTCCAGATAGAAACAGAGTCCCTTAGTTACAATGGCAGAGACTCTGGGCTCCTCTCTGTCGTTGGGTAGTGATTGTCCGCTAAAGATATATTGGGCAAATCGTATCAAAGAACTATCGGTTCGATAATGATATCCACGACAAAGTGACCCTGGTGCCCTACTAATCCCATTGTCCGGGCCGTGGGCTTTTCCTGGAGCCGATATATGTATTCGAAGCCTTGCCTGCTTGGCGTAAGATCTTCGACTGGGGTGATCCTAGATAGCCGTCGAACAAGTCGGATGATCGCCACGAGAGCCACCTTGCAATATGAAATCCTGGGTCGTTTCTCTCGCTGCTCTTTTACCGCGTGTGGGGACTGGGAAGGACAACAAATTTTGCATCTGCAGGAGCTAGCCAACGTTTTCATCGACTCCTTGAAGATGGCGATGACCTCCAAATACGTTTCCACACGCGCCGTACTTTGCATCCTGGCCTGAAGTCCTGCCTCTCCCAACTCCGGGAAACGTCGTTGAGCAAAAGATACAATTTCAAGTCCGTGACTGGCGGGGAAATAAATGGAGGAGCTTCGTAGCCACTTGGAGAGTACATTTCGGTTTACGTGGTGCAAAGCGGAATATATTCGAGCAGCACTTCCAATAGTGGACCCAACCGCCGATCCAACGGGCGAAACTGTGGTGAGCAGAGCATGGAAGTCTTCTTAAAAGGTATTTGACAAGGCCTTTTCCCAAGGCACATGTTCACTGATGGCATTGCTATCACTTGGCTTCAAATCTGCATGCGATCTGAACAAAAGTGGTTGCATCTGGAAGTTGAATGGTATGATGAGACTGAACAAGAGCAGTGCTTTGTGGCTCACAACAATAGATGACCGTCAGGTGTGGCTCCTCATCACCAGTGAAATTGTGGAAATAAACATCACTCCCTTCTTTGCATGCATTGCTGTACAGGACCACCTTCAAATTGAGGAGCCAAGTCACGATTGCAGCAATCAATGCAGCATCCGCAACCCCTATCAAGGTCAGAGCTTGCAGGTGGCCTGTTTGGAGTTTCAGATGGGCAACCAAGGAATTGGCAATATCACCTCACGTTCATCCTTAAATTCTGGCGCCATGCTGGGCACTCACAACCCTCTCTTGATCATATCGCATCAGATGTTTAGCCCAAAGAGGGAAAGAACTAGCTGAAAGTAGTCCAGCGCATTTCTCTACAAGCAGGGTCATTTGCAGTCGACAATGCAGCAGGAAGGGGGGGGGGAAGGGGGAGGTTCTCAACTCCGTCCCGGATATTTTTGTGGAAGGAATGCATGATTTTACAAATACAGCCGATTCCTAAGATGAGCACTGACCAATGTTGCTTGCGGAGTTAATCCAGTGAATTGTCTACTTGGTATGCTTTTGAATCTGCGCAAGAGGAGATGAGGCCAGCCAGCATGACCAGCGACTATCTGCATGAACCTTGATTGAATCCAGTATAAATGTCTATTCACGGTTGCTGCTGCAATGCAGTCATAACTTGCTATCTACTACTCTAATCATCCACGGAGAAGATGTGGATCTAGCTAACTGTATAACCCCCCCAACCACCACTAGAGCAGCCCCCTGCGTAAAATTTGCCTTACCACTTACTACACAGCAACAGACAGGCGTCAACAACGGCCTTTAGCTGACCCATCTAATTCATCGGTGCAATTGCAAGGGCCAGCTTGTATAGGTAAATAGCAGTTCTATTGATGTCTTTCTAGAAGACGGCTTTAAGACTTCGTCATTATTATTTGCCCCATCCTCTCTACTGGACAGATCTTCCTATTTACGGATACCTGGAAGAGATGATTTGATCGCAATGTAGGCTTTGTGCAGCTATCCTTGTATTGCACTAAGCCAGTAGTACTAGTAATGTGAATATTATGAATCTAGTCTAGGTAGTTGTCGTGTCAAGATCGGCTCGACTATGTACAAGTCGCCGCAGGATACGGTCGAGCTCGAGCTTACCTATCGTATGAATAGCTTAGAACAATGAGACGGCAAATTTAGCAAATTGGACATCCATAACACCTATTCCACATCGTACTCAGTACCTAGTCGCTTTCCAACTTAAGGGTTATGGAAACGGAGGGCATCGGCGGGAAGACCCAGCATTCTTTCCACATCCCGCTGAATGATACCGAAAGGGACAAGAAGAGATGAGCCATCATCGCTATCTCCGCCAATCAACAAACCGACGACATCTCCGTCTGAATCTAGGCACCACGCGCCCGAATCTCCTCGGGCAGCGAACGGCTCATTGAAATCGGAGCAGATGGCATAGGCTCGGTGGTGAAGCCACCCGGGGACTTCGGGGATGCGACAGCTAGCAGGGACCAGGGCCCCAAACTTGCCCGCTGTGAGGCCAGTTGATCTACCTCTCTTGAAAACTGGGGTATTCATAGATGGCAGTTGAACGGTGTTAGATACGAATGACTTTTGGCATGTCCAGAGAGACGAAGCAGGATTTCCGGTAGATTGCAGCTCCTGCCCCACTTCGGCGATGTAGTTGAACGAATGTTTCCAGTGGGCTCGGCTTGAAATTTCCACCAGAGCCCAGTCGACAAGAATGCTGTCCGAGAGTAGCGACGAGGGATCCTGTTGGAGATTTCTCCATCCAGACGCTGCGATTACCTCGCCGATATACTCACTGTAAGACTCTATCTCCTTCAATTTTCTATGAGCGTCATCTTTCTCCCGATTTTGTCGACTGACGATCGGAAGAGGGAGTTGCGGGTCTATTGGAGTTGAACAGACGGTTAGGACTTCATTTCTAATTGTCTGGGCGTCCAGCGCTGAAGGAGACAGGCACGGGTATCCCAAAAAAGTGCCGCCATTGGCTTGAATATCTTCAGAGATCAATTCTATTAGTATGCCGGGAAAAGAAACGAGTGTCCAAGGTAGAGCTCACTTGAATCAACTTGGCCCCGTGGTCCCTCACGGATGACATGGTAGCATGTCATCCCAACACGACGGGTAGCCTTGGATCCTCCGTCATAGTACTCGAGATATCCCCCAAGAGTTCCTGTACTGTCAGCACCTTCACGACCTACGCTCAGTCCCATGGAATTGAAGCCATTGTTGAATGGCCAGCCAAGGGTAGGGGGCCTGTTCAGACTCAGATTATTGGGATCGGAACCAAACAGGCCCCAGAGAGCCTTCGAATTGATAATTTCAACCCTAATATCATAGTCGTTTAGATACCCGTGAAGGTCCCGCTTCGCAGCCGCAATCATGCTATCTGCTACCGGACTCGGGGAAGGTACTCGCAGCTTTACAACGACGGTCGGCACGGAGACTTCATCCCAGTAGCCACGATTGACAGGAAGTATCATCACCACGGAAGCTGGTAGGTCGACACCTTCTGTATGACGTTGTCACTGATGGTTTCCCACCGTTGAGGAATGTGATCGGGAAATCTTGGAGCAAATGTTCGAATACCTGTGACTCTCTTGTCAAGTATTTCCACTCGGCCTTCCCATCCCAAGCCAAGAATTGCTTGTAGAAGGTCATCCAACATGCTCATCCACTCGGAATAACGTTCAGAGAGATCTCCCCGAATGAGTATCGTATTGTCGGAAAGAGAAGGCGGGGCACCTCGGGAGAATCTTTTAACAGCATAGACGATGGTATAGTTCAATTTGCGGCTAATGAGATGATCCGTCGCGACAGTTATCATGGAGTCAGCGAATAGGTGGGATATTTCATCAAATGAAACCTGTTCTTGAGTAATTGGCCAGTCAGGCAAGGATCCAGGGCCCCCAAAGCGCCATCTATCGGAGGCGTCGATCCTTGTTTGGACTGAGCTATCTCCAGAGGAATCCTGCTCTCGACGAGTACGACGATCGGAATCTGTGGGAACTGTAGTGACAGAGATGTCTTCCGGCGTCACTTGCCAGACTGATCGGTTTCCAGGTTCTTGGGAGGACGAACGTCTTCCTGGTTGATGGGACATGGTTCTGTCCACGTAAGAGAATTTAGGAGGATGCCTGTGAGATAAGTGCCGAATATGTGTACCGTATATTCTCACAAGTTAGAGGATTGGCAAAGAGAAGGAAGAGGCGAACGGTAAGAGCAAAGTGAACGAAGAGTATGAGAGTAAAGAAAACAAAGACTGAACGAAGACAGAGAGAGGCTATCCGTCCCCTTCTCATCTTGACCCGCAGATATTAGGCATGCATTTCAGGGGACAGACTCGAGGTGAATTCTGAGCAAAGTGGGATGAGGACAGTTGCCTAGGGGAATTGCTACCTGCGTACCCAGTATGTGGTTACCTAGGTAGACATCACCGTACTAGAGTTTTCCGCACCACCTTAGTGATTTAGTGAGCAGGACATAGCTGAGGTCGACTTTCCAAGTGGGCCCGCCGCAAAAATTTGAGATGGTTTTTTCCGATTGTCAATCCCAAGGCCTTGATTTGAATGCATATCATTACATGATCAAGCACCTCTGTAATATATTCTGTTTCCTACAAAGAGTCAAAAGAGTCCCCAGTGATCACTTTGATCTGTCTGAACATGTGAAAAAGTGTTCATGAAAATGGGCTTAGATATTGAAGGTCAGAAGCTTATTCTGTCCGGTGATTGTATTCGTCGAATCGAGAGCGGTGATCCCCATCCCATTTATCCGCTCCGTTGCTCGAGGTGGCCAGAGCTTTTTCTAGGTGAGCTATATATAACCAACCCCCTCCTCGCTGCCGTTCTGATGCACTTCTCCACACACTCGATATACTGCACCATGTCCTCCATCATCTGGCCACATCGCTTCCTCCCCGGAACGACAGATAATTTTGTCTCTAATGAGATCTACGTTGTTGGTCTGAAGGCCCAAGAAGTCTGGCCTAACCTCGTCGACATCACCCGCTGGGAGTCCTACTACGACAACGTCAGCCAGATCACCCCACCCCCTTCCGGGCCTACACTCAGCCAGAATGACCGCTTCAGCTTCTCGACTTTCGGCTTCCCTCCACTCCAGAGCGAGGTTATGGAATCCGTTGCTCCCACACCGACTTCGCCGGGGCGACTAGCCTGGCGTGCATTGCAGGATGGCGATTCGGAAACCGCGCTCGATGTTTACCATGCCTGGCTCATCGAGGACACGGAATGGGGTGCTGTCCGCATTCTGACCCAGGAATCTCAGGCTGGGAAGCCCGCTGCACAACTGGCAGTTACTAAGCCGAACCCGATGTTATTGGGTCATCAGAATTGGGTGGAAGGTCTGGCCAGGATCAGCAGAGAGAAAAAGCGTCCATGAAGCGGTGAAAGCCCCCTGGACGAGTAAAGAAAAAGAGCTGGTTCAGTATCGGTAGAAACTTTTGCTGTGCCACTCTATTTTCGTGTATAGCAGTCTCATGCAAAATACAACATCTCCTCTGGTATATGACTTAGAACTAACTCTTCGTGGAATATAAGATGCAGATAGAGCTTGTATCTAGTAGTTCTCGCTAAGCCTTCGGAAGATGCCGAGACCATGGTACCCGGCTCTGAACCGCTGGTTTCAGCCCCAAATGGCTACTACAATCAGTCAGACTCCTTCCGATGAGGGAATAGTAGCAGTCGTACTTGACGTACTGCCTATATAGTTCGTCAAGACAAAATCCCTATGTTAAACAGTTTCATCTAAGGAAGCTGGGTGATAGCACGCTCATAGATCATCACGGCAAGACTCTGCCTGTTGATAGAGGGAGACTAACAAGTGATGACCCTAGGGTGAATTTTACCAGTATCTCCACTCTTTGAAGGACCCACCAGGGAATGAAAGCCAGTTTGCGAACCTTGAAAGAGTTTCGCATTGTGCGATTCACGACGTGTGGGCAGGCTGAAGATACTACGATCTATCGTTTGAACAGCCCGCATCTGGCGTCCACTTGTCTGGCGAACATGACGCCTTTGGCCGGGGGCTAGCCGCATACGGCGTTACTAAAGCTGCGGGTCTGAGGTTGATGGACTACTTCGCTGCTGAGAACTCTGATCTGCATGTTGTGAATGTGCAGCCTGGATGGGTGGCTCCTGATATCGATGGGAACCAAAAGGAGGCGCCAGATGCTGGTAAGTGTACGCTCAGTCTTCAGTGGTTGAATTGAATGCAGGTGCTAAGTGCTTTGTGTTAATTGAACTGCCTGGACAGACCTTTTTGTGGCTTGCAAGCTCTGAGGCCAGATTCCTCGATGGCAAGTTCGTCTGGGCAAATTGGGACGCTCAGGAGATCTTGGAGAGGGCAGAGGAAGTTAAGGGTTCGAAGCTGCTCAACTGGGTTCTCGAGGGAGTACCAGCTGTTGCTTTCATTGTTGCTATACCTGTCGTTCTTTCAGATGCGACTAGTTCATATAATGAACCTGAGGTCTGAGGGTAATCTCTCACTTTCCTCACTGGGTCAACAATAGGTAGATCCTATACTATCATCTTCCTTGTAAGTCTCTATCCAGTCGGCCATCGTACGAATATATCACGACGTACCGGAATAAATTCAAGCCAGCAAAACAAGTAAAACTCTTGTTATATCTAGGCTGGGCGAAATATCAGTAATTACTTAAGAGTAAAGTATAGATCGGTTAAAGAACAAAACGGCACAGGATGTTTACCTAATCCAGTCGCCGTGGCAACGCATCGGTCCTTTTTACCTCTCCCCGCATTCCACATGAGGTCAACTCACACCTCACAGCACCAGCTTCACACCCACCTCTACGTCGCATGGCTACACATATCCTGTTTCCGAGATTCCCCCTAGGTGACAGGCTGCCAAACCTTGACTACATGTTCACGTCCGCTCTTGTGCCGCCGTCCCCGCGAACCATCGCCCAGCTGCGCGGGCTCTTCATCGACGGGACCTGGCGGTGTAATTGTCCCCATCGCCCGGCAGCTGTCAAAAGGCAGACGAAGAAGGAGGGCCCGAATCATGGGAAATGGTGTATGTTTTTACCTCTCTTTCTCCCCTTCTGGCACCAGTGGCTAATCCGTCTAATCGTACAGTCTACACCTGCCAGCAACCAAGAGGATACCAATGCGGCTTCTTCCTATGGGCGACCGACGCAGAAGTAAGAGAGAAGCAACTCGATCAAGCGAATTCGAAGTCGAACTCGGAACTTGACTCCAGTGAACACTTCCCGGTGGTCGACGATGTAACCGACTCTGCCAGGCCGAGAACACCATCCAAGAACATCGATGGAGGCAGTGGTCTCCTGACGCCACGAACGGGGAAAAGAGATCTCCACCCCAGCTCCATGTCTCGCATGGCGCAGTTTGGATTCAGCTCGCAACCGCGTCGATCACAGTCCCAAAATACGGATAATACCTTCGATGAGGATCCCGACTTACTAGCGCTAGTAGCCGCCTCCTCCTCCTCCTCCGACGATGAAACAGAGCACGAGGACGAGGTAGAGAAATACCTCGATGAACGAGCCAGACGGACCCAGAATCGGAGACAAACAACTCAGTACCCGCGGACTGAGCCGGGACCTAGGCGTGGTCCCAGACAGACGCTGCTCAGCTTTGCTCCTGGTGATAATGGTGATAGGTACGCAGCTATGTTCACGCCTCGGAAGGCTCCTAGGACGGGGACAGTTACGTCGCCCGGGAAGCGGAAACGGGGCGGCGATTCAGGCCGTGAGATAGGAGAGGGGGATGCGAGTGGAGGAGGTGGGAGCGATGATCCGTTCACCGAGACGACACCTAGGCGCGATATACAGCGTCCTGTACCGGCGTCTGCATCGGCACGTAAAGACGAAACGGATCGTGTCGACTTTGATTCTGGCAGAAACTACACGCTCGCATCCCCGCCACCGTCCTCGTTTGAGATGTCCTCAACGCCCACACCGAGCAGATACAGAAATACTACCATCCTCCCATCATCTCAGGACGCGCAGACGCCCACATCCTCATTTGCAACACCGTCCACGTCAGCACTGGCACGAGCAGCCGCGGATTCAGGAGACGAGCCTTATTCAGACCTCTCCCTCGATGCCCTGACGCTGCTCGATTCACATGATGTCGTCCTTCCTGAGTCCGCGCAGAAGGAGCTCGTGGCGCTTCTGAATAGACACGATCTGCGCATGAAAGGGATCGTGCGCGGGAGGGATATCACGCGGGTTGCGTTGAAGAGGAAGGAGGAGCAGATTCGGGAGTTGGAGGCCAAGGTTCAGCAGTTGGAGGTTGGGAGGCTGGAGTTTGGTCGGAGGTAGTTTTTCTTTTTCTTCCTTTTTTTTTTTTTTTTTTTCTGTCTTTGCTGCAGGACATGATACCCCCCCTATGTTCTTGTATTCTATCCCCTTAGTGTATGTACGTAGCTCCAAGGATGTAATTTAATAGACAATAGCCATTAATCTATATACAATGCTCCAATTCCCTATTTACATACATCATACACCGAGGTATAAACCGTCTCAGACCAGAAACAATCGTAACAAATTCAAGGGTGGATCTCATAGCCGATCGGCAGTTGCAAGATGAAAAGGAAGAGATAGACCAGACTCCTACGGTAAAGTAACAGTTTTGCTTTTTTTTTTTTTCCTTTTCCTTTCTTTTGTTCCTTTTTTGAGGGACGTAATCGAGAGAGGTAGATTTTATACACGCAACTGTTTGTAGGGCGTTATAATAGTCATGTTGGTTCAATTAAGGCAACATGTGTCAGGTCAGATGCGAAATTCGCCGAGTGTCGAGCTCGCATGCTCAAATTTCTGCCTCCTGCACACTTTCATCGCTGTATGACGTCGCCGGCGACGCCAAGCCTGAAAGCACCGAAGACGTCCCTCCTATCCCGGTGCCCAGCGCGTGCTCCCCATTCATCGCCTCGTCAAGGGTAGTCGGGCCAGTCGCCAACCGCGACTGCTGCTGCAAGGTATGTTTTGGGGTGCTAGCCATCAGCTCGTCAATGCCGGGCTTTTCGGGAACGTGTCTATCCAAAGAGGTAGCGTTGTCGAGACTCTCCAGCGCGAACTCCATGAAGGGGGCATCCTTCTTGCTCACGCTCAGCGTCCAGCGGTATTCACATAAGCGGATGCGGTAGAACTCGGCTTCCTCCTTGGTAGGCGCAGTGATGCGGAGGAGCACGCCGAAGGAACCGATTAGAGCGAAGTTGGTGCGTGCCGCGGCCGGCCAGAAGGACCGTAGATGGGCCTGGCGGAGACGGTTCACGAAGTCCATGGCGGAGATGAGACGGGTTTTGGCGGCGGAGCGGCAGATGTGGGAGAGATAGGAGTCGGCAGTCTCCGGGCTAATGGAGCGGATGATGCAGCGATGCAGGGTAATTTCGGTGGCGAAGTAGGCTAGGTGTAGGGTGCCGTTACGGGCGGTTTCCTTGGACGTTGAGTCGGATAGTTCGCTGGTTGCGTCCATCTTCAACGACGCAGGGAGGGCGGAGAACCAGTCCTTCAGACGGATCTGGACCGGCTTCGCCTTGTCCAGGATCATGCGCGTGCGGAAGTTTCCTGCCGCCTTGAACTCTTCGATGGACTGCAGGGTGTAGAAGCGATCCAGGATGTCGGCGAGGATGGTGGTCAGGGCGACCATGTGGCAGAAGAGGAGAGGGCCATGACCGACTGCGCTGTCGTCCTGCTGCGGGTTTGAATGGAACGCGTCGGAGAAGTCCTGCTCGACTAGGTCCTGAACGGTCCAGTTGGACGAAAAGATATGGGACGGACGTCCATGGACGAGAGAGGACCACTTGTCTTGCATATACAGGGCCCACGCTAACCGTTTCCGCAGGCCCTTTTCCCAGTTCTGCATCTTCCAATCCGAGCAGTTCTGATGAAGGCCCAGTTCAAATCCTGCTGTGATTAGCTGACCATTGAGTGCGGCCGTGTTCAGTGAAGACTTCTGCATTAGGAGCAGACCGGCCTGGATCGTAGATATACTAGCATACGGCAACGACTCGGTGAGTAGCTTGACGGCGGTTGTCTCGAGGCGGCCGATTTCCAATCGACGCACCATCTGTGAACCGGATCCCACGTTCACGAATCTCGACGCCAGAACGTACACGGAAGCAAGCAGAAGAGGCGACATACTTGACCTTGAACGGTACGAGTGACGAAATGCGTCCTCCATGAGGACAGGAAACGTTGGGTGCACATTCTCAAAGAATTTCTCGATCAATGTCGAGCCGTAGGGGGCCACCATGCTCTCAATGGCATCCAACGAGACGGTCTGCGGATCCATTATCGGTGCTGGGTCATCCATGCGCATAAAGGTGCCGTCGTCGCTAAATTTGCGGACTTTAGAAGTGGCCACCAGGCCCACGTCGTTCTGATCAAGTGGTAGATGGGCTAGCAGAACGGGTTCCAATTCGGTGGTCATGCCAATATGCCTGGTCGACTGATACCACATACCGGATACCGGTAGGTCAGAGTCGTAGGAGGACAGGGGGGTATCTGATTTGAATTCTGGACTAGAGACGGCAGATATTCTGCGAAGGCATTAACCCCTCGCACTTGTCATACAAGCCGACCTAGAAATAGACAGCGCCATGGGAAGGAAGGTACAGAAGGAATTGGCATTCCCATCTAGTACCTGCATGTAGCATACCTTTTGACTGATTCAGAGTCTTCGGACGAAATGTCGTCCAGCTTTCTCTTCTTTGGCTGGCATTCAGCAGGCCTAGGAGAGGTGGCCCCGCCAGACAAGGTAAAAGTACAGTCCTGACGGTGAAAATCGCAGGAATAGCACTTGTTGATCATTTCGTTCATAGCGCATCTACTCTTTCTGCGGAGACAGGCGTCACAACTTGATCCATCCCTGCGGGGAGTACGAGAGACAGCGGCAATGGAAATGGAGTAGTCAGAGGGAGAAGTTGAGCCCATGGGCTGGGCACGACGGCCAAGGGGAGGGCGATGAAAATTATTAGAAGAAAAATCCGACGCTGATGGCGAGGTAGTAGTAGTAGCAGCCGCGGAAGACGGCTGGATAGCGATAACAGCGGCCATTGGGGGGGAAAACCTGGGGGGAAGAGCAGACGACAAGGGAGGGCGCACACGGCTATCAGACAGGAAGGATAGAGATAAGATAGATCAAAACGATGAATAATAATGGACTAGGCAAGGATGATTTGGTCACGTAAAACTTGAAGGCGCCTCGCGCACAACATGCAAGACCAGAGAGCAGGGTCGAAGGCCAGGCCCAAGCACACCGCACGGCGTCATGTACGAACCGCAGAGAAGAAGCTTATCGGTGAGCCGAGAGTCCCACACAGCAGAAGGAGATATACCAGGAGAGATGAGATATGGAGAATGGAGGAGAAGTGTGCTCGTTCGACCAGTGCCTGTCAAGCGAGACCGGACTGATAATGGCGATAATGAGCGGAAGAGCAGCCCGACGGAGCAAACCAGGAAAAGCTACCCCGGTATGCCGTAAATAATCGAATAACCTCTTTCTATGTCTGTGGCTCTGGGGCTCCTGGATAAGATGACGATGATATAATGGTGATCACGAGGTAGATACCGAGCGGAAAAGCCCTGAGAACCGTGGATGCAGCACTCGACGATTTGTCTTCGATTCAACGTCCAGCGTGACAGCGTCTACAGAACTGACGGGCAGAGCGACGGAGCGACGCGCTGGCTGGTTTTATTACCCTGCCAGTTGCGGCACACTGCGCATGGATTTCACATTTGGATTGCCTAAGAGAAAAGCGTTGTGCTTCCGGTTCTCTCCTGGCATGGTGTTTCGAAGACGTAACAGATTTGAAGACGGGGAAAGCAGCGCCAGTTTCTGCTCGATGCGCTCTCAGGAACCTGCTTCTCTGGCGATAAGTCTGCGCTGCGTGATTGGGTTGTGAGCGCGCGTTTCGCCGGGCGTGCTGATGACCGTTGCAATTACGTACTGCAAATCAGCCTCCGTCCAGGCGTTGGCATTGGCGACGAGCTGCTTCATCTCCGTCTGCAGCCAGGCTATTCCTGCCTTTTCAGAACAAAAAAAAAAGCAAGGCCGACGTCTCCTGTCTCCCGTGGTGGAGATAACAGCCGTCATCGTCCCTATCGAAGAATCCAATCCCCTGAAGAATGTCACGCGCCTTTTTCCCATCTGCTTGTCCTTCCGATTTCCCCTTCTGCAGGAATCACATGACCGGCGAACCGTTCTGACGGGAGACCCGATCTCCGCGAGAACCAATCAAACTCTTCCGATAAGATATCATCTAGACCAATCAGCGTCTACACATAAGTCAAATGCGGTTAGCGCGCGGCGCAACAAACAGAGTTGATCGGTATGCACGGTTGGTCTTCCCCACATCGTTCTAGGCCGCATATGGTTTAGCGCGTCAGCCGAAAGCCGCTGCCGATCTCGTCTCATCGCGGATCGCTCTTATCCAGGAGCGGTGTGTGTCTGTGCTGTGCTGGATGCTTACCATGATATCTGTCAGAAATGGGCTGATATCATTGGCAATTGTTAACCTTCTTTGCTCGACGATATTTCTCTAACGTCACAGAATTGATCACAAGGATTCTATTGCGTATACCATTCGAAGGGTGGCCAAGTTTTGATCTTGTAGCTGCACCCCCGTCTTGCTATCCGTGGTTACTACAGCTTGATCCTGTCCAGCTAAAGCAGCTCTGCCAAGTTCTGACGTAGGTTACTTCTATTTCAGGTGGTGTGGCTTGATCTGGTATCTGTTCTTCCACTTAGCCTTCCCTTGGCCTTCCCTGTGCCTTCATTACTGACACGCGTCGTTGCCTCGGCTCAGCCGCGGAGATAAATGCTACAGCTAAATGTTACCAGCTCCCCTGCCTACTTCTCCTACTCTGTATAGTTTAAGAAGCGTCCGCAGAGGTCGCCGTTATCAGATGGAGGATCGGGAGACTCCATAGCTATGCTTTGTCTACCCGAGGATTGATAGTTCTTTTTTTTTCTCCAGCTCCAGCTACTGTTTCCAATTACAACAATGCACAAACGATCAGCTTGAATTCAACCGACGGCAGACTTAAATGACCCCGTTTTGTATTTACTTTCGTAAACCCCATGCGCCTATCAACCTACAACTCGTTAGTAATAAGAAACCTTCGAGGATTCTTCCAGATACAGTCAAGCAGCGACATACCATATGCAGAGAGAACCGACAATGCCCGACTAACACAAAACACAGCATCTACTCCGTGAAATTTCTCAACTTGGTCAACTCATCCAGGAGCTCCTGCAGATCCACATCTGATATCTTATTCTGTAAACTCGGGATAAGCGACTTGGCTTCTTCGGCGTTATCGCAACATAGACTTCCTGCACCGGGGTCAGTCGAATCAGATGACAGATCCCACACACAAGAACATCAACATAGAAGGATCGCTACTAGCCCAACTGCGACCTCTCAAACATCTCTAACTCTGTATGCGAGTTCAGCAGCCGTTCCACCGCCTTGATATTCTCCTCATCCTTGAATCGGGCGAATACTTCAAGGTAATCCAGTGTCTTCGTCAGGTTTCTATCATATAGATATCAGTTAGAATACATTTCCTTTTTCTTCGTTCTCATTTCACTTCCGCGGCGAAACGTAAGTCGCATATTCTACATACTCAGGCTCTTCGAATTTCTTCCCTCCTCTCCGCTTATTTTCCAACACTTTGTTAATGACGAGCCGCGCTTCCGATAGAGACAGCGTATGTGTGTTCTGATCCTCTCCCAGCTTCAGCGTCGATGCTGCTTCGAGTTCACCTTGGGGTGGGTTGCGCTTGCGATAAGTGGCGGGGGGGAGTTGGACGTCCATATTCACGTTTTAGATACTCGTGAACTTCGTTTCTCTCTAGCGATCGGTATAGGAGGCGATTTGGGTATGATCTCAGAGAATAGACCCCGGATTTCAGGCACGACGTAGCTGCTAGCCGATGTTTGAAGTTGGTGCATGGAGTCTTGATAAATCTAAGTTCGGGCGGCAAGGGTTTCACCGCTTTGACATTCTGCCAATCAACAATGAAAGTCTCTTGCCCTACGCCTTTCTATCGTATGGGTTAACTACAGAAAGTAATCCAACCCTTGAATATCATAAAGGGTATCAGCGGCTTTTTTCTATTTTCATTGGAATCCACATAAAACCCCCGAACGCCTTCGCTCATGCTCCCCGCTTGACTATGCACAAAGCTAGTTCCCTGACTTCCTGAAAGCAACTTCCTTTGGGAGTCGGAAGCTAGCGCAGAACATTTTTTTCTTTGGACTGACTAATCGGACGTCGTGTATCGTGAGATCTACCTCTTGATTTCCACTTCCTGCAATGCAGTCCTCGGGTGTAATTGTATAGCCGATCCGCTCTGATATGCGCCTGCAGACGTCAAGGTGGTCGTCCAAAGGGTTCTCTGAATGTCCCGAGAAGCAGTACACATGGATCATAGGTAAGAGCTGCGCAGTATGCGGGGCAAACAATGTCTCGTTACCAGCATAGACACCTGGAAACGCATCTAAGAATTCAATGGCAGTTGCGGGTAGGTTCATAACATAATGGTCGAAAACGACTGGCCGCGTATGCTTCTCTGGGGGGGCCGGAGGGGACTGCTGCTTGTCCGCGTTTGTCTTCTTAGATGATTCTCTCCGCACTTTCGGCTGGATCGTCACTGTCACCGGGCCCTCCTCCAAGAGGGCCTTGGCGGACCAGCCGACGAATTCCCGTGCATCCATATTGAACGCCCGGACGAAGTCCTTGACCTTATTTCTCTTAATCGCATCCTCCATGACCTCCCATCCGTACGGGTTTAGATCATTCGCCCAGACGAAGATCTTCCTCTTGCCTGCGGGCACAGCGAAGGGGCCGACGCCCGCCATAAGATCACACACCATCTGACCCGGACGGAATTTCTCTACCAGACGACGATGCTCCGTCTCCAGGCGACTGTTCCAGTACACGCGCGAGTAGTCGAAATGGAACTCGCAGTCTTGTTCGTGCTGGATGACATTCAGGTCATTGTCGCCGGCTAGCAGTTCGAAGGGAAAGGTGCGGAATTCGCTATGCGAGCCCACGTCTTCTGTCTTATTAATGACTGTGCGAATGGCCCTGTTCTTGTCTTTCAAAATTTCGGCAATGAGGTATTTATACGGTAGATATTGTTCTCTGAGATTCAAATGCGCTATGCGATGGCACATTAGCAGTATGGCTAACCAATGAGAAGAGCTATGTACCACGGTCATGCTTACCAACATGTCCTACCTGGGTGAAACCAACAGGTACTTCAGTCAGTTCTTCTTCGGGTAAGATTGCCTCGACGATATCAGCTGCACAGGTCAGTATTGGGCACAGAAAATGAAGAGTAAGAACAAAATCCTACAGTATGTCCAATAATCATAATCAAGCTCCAACGAATATGGCCCTAGACCTATCGTCCCCTTCTCGACCAGTTCCTTTATCGTATGCGACCAAGTCGCAGCATCTGAATCAACAAACATCAACATATCCCCTTCCCCCTGAACGAATCTCAACGAATATGAACTCAGGGAACAAACCATTATGCTTAACATCCTCTTGAAGCAACAAGCACTTTCGCATGGTATCATTATCCCTCACTTCCCTTACGGAGTTGAGCCTCGGCGACGCTAGCAGATCCTGGCTCTTGGCCAGCTTGCTGCGCACGTTGGAGATATCCGGATTCTTATACACCGTTGCTGCAGATATAGGAACAACTTTGTGAAAAAAGGATCGGTCAAGAGCTCGCATTGCACGATTCACTGGCGGTCGAAACATATCGGAGGTGTCGCTTCGGAGCGGTCTGGGGTTCTCCGTCGCGGTGTCCATGGGGGGGGATTGAGGAATCGTCAGCGCCCTTCACACTACCCTCAGGCGAATGTTGTTATCGGCAGCTGGTCGTCCCTCGACATTTTATTTCGTCAATTCAGGCATCTTCCGGAACACGTGATTCAACCTTGATAGACTTTACCCGATACGGAATGTACCCACTGTAGTTTTGGAGAAAGACTTTGATGCAAGCTATTGATGCATAGTTTGCCTGAATACACTGTGCTTTTTCCTTGTGAGTTCGTAGCAACTCAATTGATCTCTGTATTGATCCCTCGCGTTGTAGGTCATGATGGTCTATAAAGGAGACCATAGAAGCTTTTACTGAGCATTATTCTAATCACAAGCCGGCTAACTACATTTACATAATTTACAGGATGCATAAAATACAGGACTAGACGCTCTGTAGTTGAGTGGTCCAATGTTATCGGGTACGTAACTCATCGAAAGGGACAGAAACTAGAGAACTTGATCGGCGGACCCCGCAACGTGTAGAGTAGGATTACCATGCCGCGGATGCAGGCAATGATGTAGTAGGGTTGTGCAGATTGCACATCTTTTCGAAAAGTCTGTTCTTGGTCCCAGCCGGCTCGTGCGCTCTCGCTTCCCTTACACGATTGGCGGTCGTTGCCTCGGCTACAACGCGACTGGCTGCGCGCTGCTGCTGTGGTGGATGGCGAATGTGATTCTTCATCACTGCCGCTGCCTTCAGTCGGCGAACGCTTGGCAGTGAGCGCGGGATAGTAGTAGTAGTAATATAAATTACTATGGGAGTGAACTCCTCAATACTACCAATCTTGCTAGCGTGCCGAGCACTTTTAGCCCACGCCTCCGTAATGGTTGTAGACATGGTATCTTTCCCTCCTGTTATCATAGCCACACGTCGCTGTGTTGTTCTCTCTTGGGGGGTGTTCGGTGAAACATTTATCTATTATCCGCCCCCCCTGGCATCCTACCGCACGTTGATGATTTCGACGTCGCCATACATGCCGTGGTACGCCTTCATCCATTTCCTAACAAAGCATTTAAGCCTGTGGCTGCAGTTCAGACCACACGTATGCGTTTCGATTCCCATTCTTCGACCGCGCCTGATCGTCTTTTAAGAGACTTGGGTCGTCGACGCATCAGTCGGTGATCCAAAGCACATCGATGGAAGTCGATAATTAGGGCCTGTTCCAGCTCTGAGTTCCATAAAATGTTTTCTGGTCGAAGGTCCTGATGCAAGACGCCAAGGGAGCGGACTTTCCTCTCTGATCGTGCTATGGCACGATGGATATTTTTATCCTGCTTGACATGACGCATATTCTCGCCGCCCCAACCCATGAGAAGCATATGATGAATCTCTCCCGCGCCGTGTAGAAAATAGATCTGGGCCAAGTCGATCTTTCCAAGAAAGACTGGAACTGCGGATCCTTGTACACGCTGAAGAAGTCGGTAGATTTCCGCCTACTGTGAGACCTCTTTCCAGAGTCGCGACGTTGTTCCTTTACCGACAACCGTGTAACCGTACGCAGCACAGGTGACTCTAAATGGTGCCCCGTACGACCCGCAACCTCTCATTGGCGTGCAGTCCTGGTCGAGATTCCAATCAAGTTGCTGCTTGATCATCTGCACCAAATCTTGCGCACTTATTGGATGTTGGTTGTCGTGGCCCCCGGACCGATGGAGCTCGACATTGGGCAGCGAGCATCCAAAACACCACCCTGCTGCAGACCTAGGAGGCACTGTTGTGTGCAAAATTTGTTGTTATGTGGGCGAGATCGGCCGCCTCGAATGCCCTGCGCATTCACTTGACAGGTTGCTGTTGATTGCTGGATGGGGGGGGAAGATGTGATCTGGCTAAAACCGCGCTTCCGTCCTACCGAAGCAGCAGGGTCAGTATCCGAGTCAGAGGAATCCTCACACAGCTTAATGTCTGAAGGCGCACAACCGCCGGAGGATCGGGTGGGTACTCGACGGTCCTCAGCGACCGGAGATCCGGAGAGAGAAGATGATGGCCGGAACTCGGATGATGTCTTCTCAGAACTGCTGGGCTCAGGAGTAACGTAGTCTGAGTCTGGGGGCTTTTGTTGTAACTCATTTGCGGGAATCTGGGATCGCGTGTGGCTGAAACCGGTCTCCCAAGTTGGTAGATCTGCCCCCGCGGCATTCCGCCAGGCCTGGTCACGAACTTGGGAGCGGCAACTCATCAAGCAAAGACACAAGACTCTTTCAATTTCTGTCTTTGGGCCCCGAAAGTCTCCGGCATCGGCGTCCACGTCTAAGTTAGGCTCCCCTAAATCGTAATAGAGGGTGCCTGGATCATCAACGGGGACCCACAGTTGTACGTTCCCGAGTCCGGTAGTCAAATAGGAGTATTCGAGCCCTTCCTGGATCATCACATGAAATTCCTGCACAACTGCCGATCCGGCAAGCCGCGTCGCATTGTATCTCAGCTTCTCTGGGCCCGCAGTAGGGACGGTATCCCGTTCGACGATCTCGTGATAAAAGTCAACTGCTCTGAGCCTAGAGCGAAGATTCTCCGCAGAGAGTTTATGAGGGGGTTTGTACTCAACTGTGGCGATTAATGTTCTGGTATCGCCGTCAACTCGATGAACGCAGAACTGATCCGGCCGTGAATCTGACGGGTTACTTGTTCCTGGCTTGCCTCCGTCCTCGCCAAGCGCGTTGGCATGATTTTCGAACCACAATCCATCTCCGAGCTGAAATTCATCTTGAGCCTCAGGAATCTTGCATAGTTCTGAAATAATGTCGTGCACATGATCCTCCACAGCAAATCGCTCATAGTGTTCGAGGTCCTTTTCGCAGCTAATGGCCCGGCGTGCGAAACGCCGGCCATGCTCCTCCAGTGCAATAAGGGGTGAAAATAACCGCGGTGCATCGCTCCCGACCGGCTGTAGGTAGACATACCGAGTTGTAGATTTCTTCCTGCCTGGCCGCACAGTCCGTCCAAGGTCGTAATCGTAAGGGACAATGCTTCCCGGTCGGAAGAGGGATTTTGCCTGTTGTGGACTTATCAGGGTGTTCGGCTCGCAAGGGTCGCGAGAGTAGATCATGACAGTGTTGGACGAACTCCTTAAAAGTTGTTCTTTGGTTGCGTTCCTTTTCTCGTCTCGCCCTTTCCTCGGCCTGTTTCCGTTCCTCCTCGGCCTTCAAGTAAAGTGCTTTATAGTCAATGGAGTCAGACATCTTTTCTGATGCTCCCGGCCTTGCTAAAAAAGCTGGCCCTTTGCTTCGTCCGGGCTGTGTACCTGCGATCGGTCGGTACGAACACCAATAGTTCCGCCTGTGAATGCTTCCGATGCTATAATCGGGACTACTGACCTTTCAGTCGAGGTTGTATGGCACGACCCGAGGAGCAAACTCCCAATAAAGCGCGGGGGATGTGACGGATCTAGAAGTTGTGGGAAAGGCTTACAGTCCGAATTTTTGAAGGACTGCAAATTTGTTCGCTCCCCCAAAAAAGACATGGATTTGCCATTAACGCAGAGTTTATGCACTGTAGGTTCCTTGTCGACGACTAAGTAATCATAATAAAGAGGATCGCCGCCAATGTGAGGACCGTATCTGTTGGAGCAACGGTGGACGGTTCCGCAAAGCATGCCTTCCAAAATCATTTTGTTGCCACCCAACACGCTTCTTGTTAGATAGGAGGTTTCTGCCATCGCCGACCGCCCTCGCATTAGGAAGCCACGACCTCGGCCCGTTAGTAGAGCAATCAGTTCTCCACTGCTGTCACGTGGCGAGGTGGGGTGCCCCACGTCCCCTACGACCTTCAAGCTTGTTGCAAGGAACAATTTTTGGAGTTATGTACAGACAACTCGCAGTTCACAAATAACGGGGTCATTCACTTCTTGTCATCGCTCTCACATAGCAAACATGACTGCGAATGAGCTCTACAGGAGGATATCTTCCGGCACGGAAGGATACGAGGAAATCTCAGAGGAAGCAAAAGAGGTCTTGACTACCCTTGCGAATTCAAATCTCAGAACACCGATAAGTCAGCATCCAGCTAGATGCCAGGTTCCACGAATTCAACGTTGAAATCGATAATCGCTAGACCACGGATAGAGAAGGTCACCCGTCAGATCGTCTCATCTCTTTTTCGTCCTGAAAAATCGAGTAAAATCCTCGGATGCATTCGTGTTTATGAAGCTGAAACTACTGCTGAAACGACCACGAAGTTATGGGACTTTTTTGAGGTGGAAGGGACATATATAGGCAAGATTCCTAGGAATTGTCCCTTCGAGGCGATTCTGGTGGAGGTGAAATTGATCCCGCTGAATGATCATGCAGATGGGACAGCTTGAAAGGAGTAGTCAGAGTTAAGTATCACGGGAAGCCGTGTTTATTACCTTCTTGCAGCGCTTGAGTTCTCGGGATTGACAAAACAAGTGACGCGACACAGTCCTCGGCCGGAACTGTGAGGATGGCTTGAGTGCTGGGAGGTTGCTGAGTCCTGGTGGTTCTTGTAAACGTGATATAAAAGGCCCGGGAGCACGTGGAATGCCACTTGGAGAGGCTTTCTTTGTTCGGGGCGATATTCGATTCTGCTGAACATACTTGTTGAGCTTCCAGGCTGTATATAGTTCAGCGTCAGTCCATCATCTGTTCCTGTAGTATTATCTAGAATTCAGATAGGTCAGTTAATATTCTAGGAAACTTGACAATTAGTCTGTACAGGGAGTTGGAAGAGTTGTCAGCTCAACTTCCATATCCTTTGAGGGAGCAGTTTCTGTATCTAGATGCCCAGGAGGACCATTTTTCCCTAGTGACTTCACTCGATTAGACAAGCCCCAAAACTTGGAGGGCGCTTCCTCCAGCAGCTTTGGGGAAGGGCGTCTCTCGTTACCACGCTTTCAGCTCCCTGTAAAGTCTCTGATATTCCAACTTTTTGTAACCTTGTGTTAGAATATTCTAGGATGCAAAGAAAGCTCGTCTCCGGCGCAGCAATTTCCTTAACCTTCAATGTGAAATTCCTCGAACACGCCGATTTGTTCTTTATTTGCCCAGCCGGTGACTGGTCGGCCAAATCTTCCAAGCCTTGAGTTGTCGTCTCTGTCTAGCGCTTAAGAAATCGAGTTCTTTGGAGCCTTCAACAGTCGAAATCTTCAGAATCAGTGTTTCCAGGTTCGAGTCCTCCGATTCAGAGGGCAGAATAAGCCCCGCGAGCCTCAAAAGACTTTGGGCGTCACTACTAAGGGATTTCATGGTGCAGTGAAAAGAGACCAGAACAGGAGGAAATCTAGCAGAATAGGCAGGAACAGAGCAGAACAGGAGGGAACAAGATACTAGATACCAGAAAGAGGACTTCTGCGGGGTCTCTCGACTCGAAGTCTAGTTAGGGCTCTCATGTGTTATCAGCCGGTGCTGTGAACTTAAAATTCTCGCAGGGTCTGATGGATCCTGTGTCAAACTAATTTTATCACTCACTCTCAATGGCTATAAGCTTCTTGGCACGAGAACAATGCTGGCGTTTACTTGTAACGTGGCCGGGTTCGTGCTGAAATAGTAACCTACTAGCTAACCAATGATATATGATTCTTCCCCTCACAACGCCATCTCCCCGTGTCTCTTGACTCTACCTTCATTGCAGCGCAGATTCAACCTCCGCCAGAGTCGGACCTAATTCAAAGGGGATGTCGATCAACTCAGCATATTGCAAAATGTTAGAATTGGCACAAAAAGTTTCGACCGCTTACCCCATCACTAGTCGCTCGGATAATGCAGGCCTGGCTGAGGATGAGTTAAGGATATGTATTTGCCTAGTTGTCTAGATCTGAACAGCTAAGACGTCAGATTCACACTCAAGACTGAATTCTGCAGTGTTCTTGAAGAGCCCTCTTTTGCGCCTTTGGCACTGTTTGTGATGACCAGTTACGAATAGAGGAAGAAAGATGCAACATATGCTATTCAGTACTGTTTTCAACAAATACCGGACATGAGGAGGGAAAAGAGGAAAGAAGAAGACTTGACAGATGTGTAAATGCAGTAAAGTAGCCACATGCCACATGCTTCCATGCGTGACGCATTAGGATGGATATTCCAGGCATCATGCCTGGGAAAGGAGCTCACTATGGGACGGGTCGTCACACTGTTGTGTCTTTCCTTGGGCGCCGTCTGAGTGGCGCTTCTTTATGAGCGAGAGTGGCTTAGATATTGCTTGGTTTTCAAGCCAGAAGAAGTACCCGGGGATCTGGAGGTTGGAAATGTTGAAGTCTTATATATTTTAGACTCTAGCTCTGAGGGATACGGCGAAACAACTGAGCAGTATGGGCCTCCTCCTTCCGTAGAGTACATTCTGTGACTATCTCTCGTATAAATATGTCCCTTTTGGCACCCTGTCTTTTCATATGCTTTCTTTCATCTCATTTATTTAGTCTCTTATCATTCTGCTAGTCATTTATGCCATTGCCGCTGGTGGTGTCTTCGTGTGTCTCCTCTTGGCCCGTACTGCCTCCATCCTCACCGACTGGACAAATTTATTCTCTGGTTTGATTTCTCGGCACCTGGCTCTTCCTTTGCTGTTCGGCATCAGCTCTGGCAACACAGGGAGGAAGATTATGAGACTTGGCATGGGATTGACAGTTCTGTACTGTCATACCAAATGTAGACAAATAAATATGGGAAGATTGGATTGCCTGGTGTTTCTGAGTGAAAGATAATGAATAATTAAGGAATTAGACCTGTGACTTTCCATCTATGCCTGTTTGACATGGGAATGGTTGTATCTTTACCTATGCTGTTAGATCTGCAGGAAACGATGACGTCTCTTGTTGCCGCGCTCGAAGACGCACTGGTTTTGTTCTAGCATGGCCCTCGATTTTCTGCCACTCAATTGTTTTACACTTTGACCACCCTCTTTTTACTGAGGCCGTCTTTGGCCATATTTTTGATCTCAGCAACAAAAATGTCGCTTTGCAGACCCATGGCCAGAAGCTGTGACAATAAGTCAAGTATCAGATTTCCCTCATGCTCAGTCACAAACTGCTTTCTGCCTGGGCATTCGCCAGCCTGTGGGCAAATGACGCTGAGATCAAAGCTCCCACTCAAGACTTCCGTCCTCCCCCTTTGTATGGATCAGGATCATAATGGCGGCGAGACTGTTGCAAGGTCCATGTACCGGGCTGCGAACAATGTAGAATTCTACATGTCGCCAGAGAATGGCGCCAGTCTCGTCATCGCCGGCAAGGTACCCATCATCTATGACGCTAGAGCAGTCTGACTCACTATTCCATGTTCACTATCCACATCGGTCATGGATTCATCGAAGATTAATCCTTCCGGCATGCTGGAGTAACTGTCCCCGCCTGTGTCATTGCCAGAATCACTGACTCGCACCAAGATCGGTTAGATACACCTGAACTTGGTAAGTACTATTAAAGCCCTTACTTATCACGTAACTTGCATGGGCAAGCAACATACTACCCTCGACCAATCCAAGAGACACTAGAGGACATCATATCCCGGATTGAGGAGCGTTCGTTGTCGGATCCAGGAGATGGATCAGGGACAAAGAAGAAATGCCATGACCCAGGACACTGTCTATTTTCTCTCCAACAGACCCCCATTGGAACAGGGAATCCAGCCTTCTTGGCCGCTCGTATCACCAAAGCCTCTTCAAGCCAAGTGCCATCTAACCACTTTAAGACCAGTCTGAATGAAAGTTGGGGGATCTGATTGTCGAGCTGAGTTCCCACCCAGTCGCAGTATGTCCAGGACAGCCTTCTGAGGAAGGTATGTATGAAGCCTCAGAAACGGCGAGTATATGGATGTGTCGGTCTGGGTGTTTGTGATACGCGTAGGTCCTGAACTCGTTGAAAGCGACCAGGCTGTTCTGGATAGGTTAACTGCGGCGTTAGCCGACGAGGGATTGAAGGCCATCTTATCACTTTGTACTTAGACGGCGCTGGGGTAGTAGTTTGGGGCAGTAAGGAAAATCTGTACACTAATTCTGCTGAAGGTGTGTAGTTGGAAGAAAGCCCGGGTAGGACAGTGTAGTTGGGCCGCTGTACTGCATGTCCCGTCTGCAATGGAAAATGAATGGTTGAAAATGAAAATCTGCATCACGCCCTTACGTATCCCAACATTCAAAAGTCAGTCTTATGATCCACTCAAGACAGACTACTTTACATGCAGGCCATGACATATTTCAGCCGCATTGTGCCCTCTATGCTATTTAAATCTGGATTATTTCCACCAGAATCATCTCTTCAACCATTATAACGGCCACCAGTCTGACCTTCTACTTCTCCTATACCTGTTCAAAGTCGGACTATATAAGGTCTGTTCTTTCCCTATATCTGTTCAACAATGAATAATAGTTTCGTTAGCATACCTCTGAGCTTTCATCCGTCAGCCGTTCGAATTCAAAGACACAAGTCTGCAAAGAGACTTCTTCAAGGCAGGTCACCTTTCAGAAGAAAGATAGAGAGACAGATGGATACTGACAGTGTATCGGCCATATAGAACTTCCCAAGCTACGACATCCCAATATGAGCGACCGACGTTCTGACGCCAGTGATGATGATGCGGTAGTTGAACAAGCCATTAAGTTGGACGCGAACACCATCCGCCAGCTTTCTTCTTCAGCACAAGCTGCATTGAAGAACAGAGGAAGAAATGCGGCTCAATACATTGAGGTTGCTGTGAAGAACACTCAAAACAAGGAACAAAGTGGTAGTGGTGATGGAAATAAGTATGAAGGGCATGGGTCAGGCAAGAAAAAATTGAATTCCATGCACCTCAAGCTATATTTCTTAGGATTCGAAGGCTTCCCGTAAAGACACATCATAATGTTCTTTGTCTTTCACTCTCTGTTCAATGAAGTTGTATGTATTGAATGTCCAGTAAGGCATGGCAATTTCAAAGAAATTTGAGTTTTGGCGATGGGACTTCGCGAACTTTGGCTGAATATGGTCATAGAAGATGTCAAATAGTGCTGAGGGGTAGCTAAGTGCAAGAGAACACCAAAATGTTCCTCTCTCCCATCCCTGCTGCATTATGGAGAAGAGAGGGATTGGCGTTTTCATTTCTGAGGCGATTTTCTTTTCCTCTTCTGCAAAGACCTCCATGAACTCCTTATGGAGGCTTTCATAGTCATCAAGGCTAATCATATCAATAGCCTGATCAGTCAGCCAGAATGGGGGGTGAATCATTTCCACTGGACGAGAACAAGCCCATTCCAAATCAATGAGGTATTTGATGTTCCAGCTATCATCCACCAAGATATTGCTCTGGTGGAGATCAGTAAGGTTAAAAAGGAATGGGCCCTGAAGGAAATCACGACGGAAAAAAGAAGACCAAACACTCCTCATAACCACCAGTATAGATGTCTGATAGAAGCCGTCTTGGATACTGACTACTCCATTAGGCTGTTTGCGAAGGCGGTTTTCATGGAAGGCAAGGATGTCATTGATATAGGAGTCAAAACGTGAGTATGTGCAATTCCGTGGGATATCAACTGGAATTTCTTCATTTTCCAATTGGTGCATCTCTGATGTAAGAGGCCTGTTGCTCAGGCTCACAAATCCCCTCTCATCAATGGTAAAGGACCCAATTTTCGGTAATGGTGTGCATGCTAGGGCTAGTATAATTTGAGATAGACTGTGGAAAAGGTTTCTCCGCAATACAGCATTGTGGCGACCTTCCTGCCAGGTTTCAGAGAGCATTTTTCCTCGCGATTGGTCAATATACTCAATCAAAATATATCCTGTGCTGAGGGAAATATCTTTCTTGCTCCGATGTTGAATATAGTGAGATGGAATTTCATAACCCAGCCATTTTAGCAACTGACGGTGCAGATATTGGTATGATCGTCTGAAAAATGGTAGATTTTCGAGAATAGTAAACTAGAACTCATAAGCAAGAAAGGTCATGGAAAAGAATACCTGAAGGGGGAGTGAGTACGTACAGTTTGACCAGTGGACAATCCAAATCCATACAAGTGTGGAACATGGATAGTTGCACAGTTCTCCTGAATCCATGCATATGCCCCAACCTCACAGCGGATCTTCTCATCTGCATTTCCTGGATAGATGTCCTCTCCAACCCGGTATGGCAAAGGGAAACGGATCAACAGCTGTTTCTTGGGATCTTGTCCCTGACCATCAATATCCACTGGGATGCAGACATTGAAGCTCCCATGCACCCAATCTTCCACACTAGCAACATGACAGGTATCAACTGAAGCTAGGCCCAGATGATGCGCAACAGTTGCTTTGATGAGGTCGCGGTTTCGATACAGATGGGTGAAAAATCGCAGCTTCTTCTCGTAGTAGCCCAGGGCATGAAGGATATTGGTCTCCTTTTCTTTTGCGACGGAATATGTGATTTCACCCGAAATTAGGCGACGAGGCTTCAAAACGGGCACTGGCGTGTCAGGAGGAATCTTGGACATTTGGCACTTTCGAAGTCAACACGTTTAGCTTCGCATTAGAAATGATAGCTGTAAGATTGATAGCTGGCTTAAGCAACGAAAGACATGAAATGGTGAAGCTCGGGTCTTTGTGCAAGCGGCTAATTGCAATGTCGACCTGAGTCTCTTGTCCAGCCTGGAGAATTAGGGGGAAAATGCACCAAAGACGGGTAAACAATTCTCCTGTTTGAGTTGCAGTCGCATTCTCCGGTTGGGCGCTGGCGTTGTAATACTCTCGCAAATACCAATAACGGCCTTGGCGGGTTCCAAGGAAAACGCACACTTTCATCATGGCTGAAGGAATCATCTCAATGGGATTCCGATGGATATAGATGGGCAGATTTGTGGAGACCTGCCTTTTCGGGTAGTCCGTGTATGCCTCAGGCGAAATATATCACATGTTAGCTCCGCCAAGACCTGGCTTGGCGCTCGAAGGCCGCGGTTTCCTTGCTGTTCCTGAGAAGACTGTTTTTCGTCTAAATAGAAGACTCCTCCAGATTCTCTCCCGCAGTCTCCTTGGTGCCCTCTTCTTGCATTGCCTTTGGTGTCTGTTTGACAACCTGGACCTCCGGCCTATGCACCGGTTTTTGTCCACTAACTTGAGCCTCTGACTCCATTCATTTCCTTTGCCCTCCCTTCCCTGGTTGTCAGTCATTGCCGCAGGTCCTGCTAAAATGCTCTCTTTTACCGTCAGCCTCAAGGTGGGTTTGAAGCTTCTTCATGCCATGCTCTGTCTCACGCGACCTTTGCAGAAGGCATGTCTCAAAAAAAGATGATGTCGACTATCATCAGTCAAATGGTCAGTAGATGTGGTAAATCCAACCATGATGAATGCTCATGTATCACTAGTTTATTTGATCATCCTGTGAGAACTTTCAGATGCTGCAGCATTTGGACCACTCGGAGATCATCGATGTGCTCTGCAAAGTAAAGGATGCGGGGTTTCTCATGGACCCAGAACCGTAATATATGCACCCCGCGATGTAGCTAGCATATCACTAAGGACTGAACTACCTTAGCGACTTCCTCCGGCTTCCCGGCTCTTCCCAGCGCTGTTTTCGCTTTTAGCTCTTTGGCTATCCCGGCCGCCCTCGATAATTCTGGCTGATACATTGGCGTCTTGATCGTGCCACGGGCAACTATGTTGACGCGAACCCCGGGCCGCCCCAGCTCCATGGCAAGAACCGCGTGCTTCGAAGCAACGCATGACTATATGCGTGCACCTCCTTGTAACCTCTCGTTGAGCCCATCAGCACAATCGAGCCCTTGGCGTCGATGGCCCGCTCTGATGCGGCGGTCGCTCATATCTACCGTTTCAAATGCAGTCGATACCGGTGACGCAGCTTTATGCACTTCATCAAATGTCTTTTCAGACCATCTTCTCTCATTTCCAGAGTAGCAGGTTCTGCCAGGGTCTTTCCCAGCTCGATGACTGTGCGGCATATGCTACCGATCAAGCGCAAGGACTGTAGGGCAAAGAACAATCATGCTCCAAGTAAAAGCTCTGCATGCCCTTTCAGGGCTGTTGAACTATGCCTCCGTTAATCGGACAAAAAAAAACCACATAAAGGGTAATAGTTCTAAGGCTCTATATTGGAGTATCTGGTCGTATTAACAGGAATAGAGAATCACCCGCAAATAAAACAACCACGCCCGTCGATCATCTGAATGTCATTTACGAGTCCTCAAAAGAATTATCGAGATGCTCGTATCTAGATTCTTTTCTTCATATAAGCGGCAACAAGCATAACCTCCTTTCCATCTGTTGTTCTGTCCTGATACAATGGTTTCTCTTTCCAAAATACATATCCCCGCCTCTCGTACCACTCTTGGTTGCTGAATGGCGGCATCTTAGTCCCCAGCTGCTCCCATACTCCATTCCACTCTGGCCCTTCCTCATAGTGGTGGCGCTTGCTCAACGTGTTGAGGGTGACATATTGACAGTTGGGGCTCCCGTATGGTTCTTGCTTGGCCATTGCCTCGATCTGGTCCATTGCCATGCGGCCCAGGCCCAGGGTGCGATACTGAGGTAGGATGAAGAATGTCTGGACAGTTAAGAGGGACTTGTCTGCCGCAACAACTTCTGGATCATCAAGGGTGTAATACGAGTCGAGAGAGATATGTCCCGCACGGGTTGTCGCGGCATTCGGAGCGGAGTCATCTTCGGTCTCTGGACGGAAGGTGATCCAGAAGAAACCTTTACGACCTTCGTCTTGTTTGGCGCGGAATTCTAGAAGAGCATCATCGGCGAAGTTCCATCCACATACAATGCGCTGCTTTTTGAGTTCACCGTATTCGGACGGATCGTGGAGATTAATTGGTTCCAGTATGCATTTAGCAGCCGGCACAGGAGAGACTGTCATTGCGGGAGTGTAGTGCTGGCTTCGTAAGAAAATAGAGAGAGAATAATAGAGGAGTTGCTATTGAAAATTCGACCCTACAGGGATAATGGAGAAGAAGTTCGCGAGCTGGTCTTTTACTTGAAGGATACTAGTATTTTCGAAACTCATGGTGACTGACTAGTAGCAAGACGGTTAATTATTAAAAAGGGACGGGCGCGGCGATGCCAAACTAGATAAGGAGGTGTCGATTGGGCAATCATATCGTACTGCCCCCTAGCTCGCTAGCTAGGCACCAGGATGGTGCGAAAAATTCTACCTTTGGAAGTCTGCTTATCGGACTAGCATCTCGGCGCAGGTCGGAGAAACCTCGCCCCAGGTAGAGAATTTCTGACTAAGCTTTCTGGGCCGACCTTAGCAGTTTGCAGACCTTCGAGGATTCTGCCAAAAGATACCCTTCCTAAATCACCCACGGATTAGGGAATTTAGGGAAATTAAGTTAGTTTAGGGTGTATTTAGGGACCTTTAGAGCCTCTTTTTTTTTTTCTTTTTTTTTTTTTTTAATGATATTTGGGACAGTTAGGGCTTAGGGTAACCTCTCTCATGAGACCTTAAGCAGTTTCTTTTAGCCCGGTTCGGCTTATGGCTTGGCATATCATTTTGACTGACTCGCCAACAACAAATATACTTGTTGGCGCATATGACCTGACAGCTGAGGATCAAGTTCTGGACAGTAGTTACAATATTACGTTGATCATAGGTTTACAAATAACAGGCTACAATCATATCAGTATGTTTAAACCGCCCCTTTAAACACCCTGTTAATACCTTACTGCAATTGATCCGGGCACCACATGCTCAAGCTGGTCGCGAAGCTGACGAGATACCGCATGTAAACAGCTGGCATGCATAGCAGTCACTTTGAAGCATGAATTTCAACAGTGGGGACGGCTTACACATGTCCTCATATACTGTGGGGTTCCAGGATGGAGAGCGTGCACTAGCATGTTCATAGAAACTAGGTTCTGCATATGGAGAAGCTTGGTAATGAATGCAAAGAAATGTAAGTACAATGAGACACATCAGAAACAATACATAAAGAGGTACGTCAAGTTTATTAGTACAGACAATGCAGCCGTACCTAATGACACGAGGACAAAAAGGAAACCAGTCAACAGACAAAGAACAAACCCTTATCAGATAGAATTCCATGTCTTTAGTTAAGATGGACTTCATTTCTGCAGAATGCCGGAAGCATACAAGGCTGGAATAGCCTGGTTTACAGTCCACTCGGTGCATTTGATCATCGGACTGCGAGGTTCACCCGGTGCGTAGAAAGTTCCGTCGGGTTTTATCTGCTCCGTTTTCATGGTCTTGACATTGAAGTGCTTCTGCTTCGGCGGTGGTGGCTCGGCCCTCAACACTTGGTCCACTCGATGAGGATAATCAGATGTCTTGATCACACCCAGGTACTCTTTGGCGTAGAACGATTCGGACTCTTCCGGTCGTTTCCCCCTTTTGGTATCATAGTACATTCCGGATGTGATATCCCCTGCGACATGATGAATGATTCCACTGCCATCAGGGCCAGTCTCCACGAAGATCACGTTGTGATATCTTGGACTTGGCATATCGGGATCGGGGATCGCAATGGTGTATCTGATTTTATAAACATTGCAAGGCATGACTCGTTGAACAGCGGTCTGAAGGGATTAAATCGAGGAAGGAAGAGTTGACCCGCGGGGTTTCCGTGTGTTGTAGGGCGCCTGAAGGTAAGACGGCAAACTTATGAATATCTGCAAGATCTTGAGGGAAGAGATAGATGCTAACAATAAAAAATTGCGAATGTGTCTCATTCAAAGAGAATGCAGCCTCTGGGGAGAATCTGGGTGCCTTTTATGCCTCGAGGCCGAATACAAGAACCCCCTTCATTATGCTGTGAACGCGCCTCATTGGGGGAGTGTAGTGCCCCTAGAATATGCGCCCAGGATTGTGAATTGGGATGCATTTCCTGGCGGCGGCAATTTCTCAAATGATGCCACTGGTCTACGATTCAGAAGAACATCCGATGTGGAGCTTGCTATGCTGCAAAAGATAAAAATAAAAACCGTCCCCTGCACTCTGAAACACTGCCCAGCGCCAAATGTCTTCGCGACTGGTCATAAAAGCTTGCCCAAGGGAAGACGGCACAGCGTTCGGAAATCGGTGATCAACCGGCGGAGCATTTTCAATCAAGAGGCAAGAGCAAGAGCAAACCACCGCGAATCCATGTTGCTAAAATAGTATAGCGGGGATTCACAGACATTTCTTTGCGCTGACAGGTCTGCGATCCTGGAGCCAGCGGCTATTCTTAGTCTCTGGTGAAACATCGGCAGCATGAGCTATCTGCAAGGCAGCAATCCCCATCCTCCCATTCTTTGAACATAGTACTAACCCAGCAGCGACTGTAACTGTAACAATGCAGTTGCTTTACGTTCAGCATGATTGTGTTGATGTGATGTAAATGTTGGTGGAGTCAGCTCCTTCCAGTCCATAGTGTAGCTTAGTCATGACTGTGACCCGATAAGAAATTGTTAAGGTCTCAAGACCGACGACTTCGGATCTTCCAATCCCCCATAAGATCGCCATGGCCACATCCCTTCACCTCCCATACTTTCGGAGTCCCGAAGAATTACCTGCACGTCTTCCAACCACCTCAGAAATTTTGGCATCAAATGATATCTTGAAGGGAACCGAGGTTTGGGCGACCAGGAAAGTTGTGGGTGTCGGCGAACATTTTGTCGTTAAATACAGCCCCACAAATGATCAGGTTGAGGGTGAAAATCTGCTCTTCCTTGAGCAGAATAACCTCCAAGGATTTGCTCCTCGATTGTATGCGATGTGGAAGGAGGCAGACGGGACCCTGTTCATTGTGATGGAACGTGTACGTGGCAATACACTTGAAACGCTGTGGCCAACCCTTCAAGAACCCGACAAAGAATGTATTCTTGCCAAAACGCGGGACATCCTGACACGAATCCGTACGGTGCCGCATCAAGGTTTCTTTGGCTCTGTCGATCGGAACCATATGCCTCACCACCTCTTTTACTGGCCCAACTATCCAGAGCACATCTCAGGCCCATTTACCACCGAGCGGGACCTCATACAAGGCTTGATCTCGAAATCACGGTTGAATGCAAAAGAAAATGGGCGCCATTCATACCTTGCCGATTTCTTCGAACAGCAACTGATGCCCAGTCTTGTTGTTGACGGCAGACCCCCTGTTTTCACTCACTCAGATCTCCAGCCAAAGAATATTCTGGTTCAAGAGGCGGAAGGGGTCGAGGGCAGGAAGGATTTTCACGTATCACTTGTCGATTGGGAATCGGCGGGTTGGTATCCGGTGTATTGGGAGTATTTTGCTACCTTCCTCTCATGGAAATGGAACGATGATTGGTGTAGTAAGGTGGTAGTAGCTGTTGATGCTTGGCCTGCTCAAGCCGCTATGATGAAGATAATCTATCAAGATCTGTGGCTGTGATGGTATGCGACGGTGTGCTAAGTACCTACCTAGGTAGTTAGCCATGTGGACGGTAGGCTGGGCCGGAACTGACTGGGGAGGCAAGGGAAGAGAAAAGAAGAGGGAACGTAGGGTCAGCTTCATATAAGAACTAATCATTGAAGATCGTACAGCTGGGCACGATCCTCGTCTAAGATATTAGGCTCGGGTATCTGCTAACTTCGCAGTCTTACAAGATCAGTGACATTCTTCTGTTTAGCAAGGCCTCGTATCATTATCGCATCAGCCCGGCCGATGTTTAATACCTGTCATAGCTGCAGCGATGTGGACGCCTGCTACGTCAGTCGCCCATGTCGATACTCCTCGTTGACCAGGAGAACGTTAGGGACCTTTCCGTCCCGCCGTCGCTATGCGCCCACCAATCCCTGTATTCGCATCTCTTCGCTAGGCTAGGCTCCTACTTCCTATCGCGTCAGGGGCAAGCAAGCGAATAGAACAGATAGCCCCATCAACAGTCAACAAATAGTTCCTAGGTCGCGCCCTATTTACGACATGGCACATATTTGGCTAGACCCTTATCACGACCTTCAAGACCCCTTCCTTCCGACCTGGGTCCTGCATGGCAGCGCCCCACCCTTTAAATTCCCGTGCGAATACTAGTTTAGCATAGCCCATCATCTTCGGGAGACGGTAACTAGATACGAGCTGGTGGAGAAGAGCACAGGAAGCGGGATGAGCCAAGCCGTACATATATTAGTCTGCATTTTCTCACGTCGCCCTAAATTTCTCTCCCTTATCGGATACTGCCATTCGACCATGGACTTTTAAGGTCTTGCTTGGTCCCTGCTCAAAGACGCCGATTCCCAAGACATAGCCGATCGAAATATAACCTACTCAGCATCTAATTATCTATACACCAGAACATTGATATAGACGATTACTACTACCAAATCCGGTAGGTAGTTCAACATCCACATCAGATGAACAGACCTCACAGATCCCCGGGAGAGATCCCTGCTCTGGATCTAGGTTTACGGCGTTGTCCTGGCAAACTAACGGATGTCCAGGGGGAAAGCCTTGGAGCCTGACAATCTCATACTAACAACCCTAAGAGTGATGATCTGAGTATGACCAGTTATCCACCCCCTTGTACTGGACAAATTTCAGAGAGTAGAGGGTTGATTTAAGAGTTATTTTATTGTTACAATGTGATATTTGGAGTGGAACATACATTATGACGCCTCAGCTCATCATAGTGTTGACCAAGCCAAGTGTCCGTTTTCAGCATGGTCTTATTATTGCCTGTGACACGTGCCAAAATACAGCTGTGAAGATGTCCTTTATCTTTTCCGCCTCGTTAGCCACAATAGACGTTCAAATAATTGAGCTCACATGAGAAGGCAAAGCCATATGGGCAAAACCAAGATCTATACCAGAGACAGCTGCGACCTGTGAATTTTCCAGATCCTACCACCTGCTTCGACTCAGCGCCGAGCAGCACCAGGGCCATGGACCATACCGATCGATACGCCTTTCATACCATCAAACTCCCTGAAGTCTTTCATGCGGAAAATCTTCCCGTAAAGATCCATCTTGTCCGATGCCACAAGCATTGCGCGTCGAAGGTGGGGCCAGCTTCGCAGTTCCTCATTCACGATCTCGAGTACCCAGCGACCTAGACCGAGTCCCTGGTGGCCCTCCAGAACGTACACGTCGGTCAGGTAAGCGAACGTGACCTTATCTGTAATAAGCCGAACGAGCCCGATCTGCTTGAGATCGGACGTATGGGCTGCGTGCTCCATTCAGCCGGATGCAACACAGATGACTTCCTAGAAATCCACTTACTCGAAGGTGACTCCACGCTATTTGATCCGCCGGATACCTCTGTCGGTAATTTTTGGTAGAGGCCAAAGCAGAGTGAATTGTGTAGTGCCTCCTTAAGCGTAGCTGCTGGCAAGTCTCTGGCCCACCACACCAGATCTGAACCTAGGGCCTCATTGATGGCTTCGACCTGGAGTAGCTCAGGGTCTGTCGAGACCATATAATTGCCACGATACCAGGTTTCTGTGCCCATGCTTATCTTTGATAAGGTTCAGTTGTGGGCGGTCGAGGTCGCGTTCGGGAGGCAAGTCGACTATTTGGTGAGCATATGAACAATGCTAGAAGGGGAAATAAGAGGTGAGGGAGGAAACTCTGGAGATATATAGGAAGCCAAATCAAATTAACTTCCCTGCTCTGAAACTTTCACCAGGTCCTGTCCCCCTGGCCACCGTAAGAACGCATCTAGATAGCGATACGAAAAGGATCGGCATGTATGAGTCACTTCTTCATACACGGCACGCCGCCGGAAGCGTCGGCCTTGAAGAGTGTCCCAAGTAGATCTATCCTAGGCCGACTGGATCGCTTTGACCATGTCTTGTTCCAAAGGACGGAAATATCTCCCATGCACAAGTGGTCGATGCTGACTGCACAAGGCTCAACCCTATAATCAAGGCTTGTCTGCGACATGTATTTCAGATGGTGAGCTACCCACCCTGTTATTCTATAAGGGTCACTGTAGATAGGAGCAATGATACTGAATATATATGTGACAACCAGCTTACTGGAAGGTAGCGTTCATGGTTTCTTCAACCTATATTCTCGGCGAACTCACTCCACTCCTTGTCTAATACCAGCGCCTCTAGCTCTTGTTCTTTCAAGCAAAGTAGAACGTCAATATCCCCCTCTGATGTCCTAGGCATAAAGAATAACGAGCCCATGACGGGTTTAGACTTCGTTCGTCGGATGAGACCGGGACGACCAAGCAGGCCGAACTCAAGATTATATGCGCCAACTCCAGCCCACGAAGAGGCATTTGTGCCAGTTTCCGGATCATATCCCGGAACGAAGTTGATGGTGATTTTATCTTGTTCTTCAGCGATGAGCGTTACAAGGCTCCGGAGATAGTGTCTATCCCTGGCATTCTGGAGGTCTTCTCGTAGCCGTGCGGCTATATCGGAGAGGGGGGCGTTGGAGACAGAACCGAGAGTCATTGCTGAGAACGTTTTCCCCGCCATGTTTCCCATGTACTCTATAGGCACTCCGAGGGGATATCGAAAGTCGACTGCGCGGGAAAAGACAGTCGGGGTATCCGGAGCTCGACCATTCCGGAAGCGAATAGCGCTGAGGCGCTTCCATATGAAGGCGCTCAAGGCATCGTCCGTGGACGGAGCACGAATTTCAGGAGAGCTGCTAGGGGCAGAAAGGGCTTTTATCTGAGCGAGACTTGCTGCAGTAAAGCGGAGGTAGTGATATGAAGGCAGCGGCCCAGATGGGAGCACACGTAGAGGCTTTCCAAGGCCAGACGGGCACCGCAACTAGCTGTGATCATATCGCTTTTCAATTGGACCCAGAAGGGGAAACAGCGACAGCCGGTCACAGTTGTTAACGTCGATAGCAGCCTTTGAGAAGTCCTGATCTCGTAGCGCTGTTGCAAGCAATTTGAGCGCCTGATTGATCCCCCCCATGTCCATCATATTGCGATGAGCCGCGCAGTCAAGAAGGAGGCCATCTTTAATCCAACTTGCTGTGAAGGTTAGGACAGGTGCAGGTCCTCCCTCTGCATAGCTGTCTGGCAATGAAGACTCAGATGATAGTAAAGAGCCTTCAAGTAACTTGGCCCTTTGGTGCGGATAATTTCTCCATAAGAAGGATATGCATCAGAACGATCCTGGACCCGGAGAATGTATTCTTGTTGGGATCGACGCGCGACCGTAAAGATGCCACTGTTTCCTTGACCGACAGCATGATGGACAACCTCACCGGCTATCCACGGAAATGAAGCAGACAGTCGATGACAGGCTTTCGAAAGTGCCTCTTCAATGGCACCTGGAAAGCGGTCATCTGCAGCGAAACAAAGTACAAGGTGCGTATAACCTTTCATTCGGGGGGGACTGTCCTAGCACATCCTGCGTACCTGGAATCGCCTCCATCTGGAATGAGAGCGGGCTGATCGGTATAATGTGATGCTTACTCTTGTTTAACTTTCATGAGAAACCGTACTTATGTATTGGCATCGTGGGTATTCCAGAGCAGAGTGTCATAAGTGAGGGGTGAATCGGATATACTAGTTTAACTCCGAAAGGTTATGCGAAAGCTCCGTTAGAAGGCAGTGAGCGGCCTTTGAGTGAAGAGAAGAGTCGCTGAGGGGAAAAAGCGTTGGATAGTCCGAAGAGCGAAGTAACTCTTACTGACTCATCAAGCAATTCCACCACCGGCTTTTCGAGTACTACGAGGCCGCATGGCCACGCGTCTCGTATCTAGACTGCGTATGTCTGTCGAGGAAAGGCCTGGACAGTCTATTTGCCTGCAGCCCTCTCTACAACCCAACAAAACCGAAGCACAAATTTTAGTTCTATGAGGGCTCCACCGACAGCTCAAGATGACGTTGAACTTCACTTCGCCAAAGCAGACATTGACAACAAGTACGCAACCGTGCAGGACAAGGAAAACAACATTCGTAAAGTTCAGCAATGCAGACCCCTGAGAATCGGTAACTAGGAGGTAGAATATGCAAAAGGTAATATCAGCATTTGTGGAAACGTCGCTGATTCTCGCGACCTGGTCCCAATCAGGGATCGCACTGGGTCCCCTCAGCCATGAAGTATATAAACCACAGGTGTGCCACTTGACGACCACCACCCCTCCTGACTTCACATTTCCCTTGCCAGCCCGACCAGGAATCTCTTGACAGGCAGACAGATCTCAGTGCTAGGACGAAGCTGAAGAATTAGGTGCCCCATGACAGGAGGAGTGTCTACATACTCAGCTTTCCAAAGGTCGGCGATAGTGAGCTTAAATAGTCTATTTGCCAGGCTTCCTCTGCGCTACATCGTTCTTCTACAAGACGTTGACGCCATCTACACCATGCGAACCGAAAGGCCCCGAAACACCAGAATAGCTCAGTCAGGACACGACCTCCTCAAAAGGAGGGAAATCTTCCGGGAGTTTGTCATTGTCTGACCGAAGAGTTCGCCTCCAAGATGTCTGGGGACGAATTCGGCCTTGCTGAGATCTCGGAGCACTTAGTGCAGAACAAGCAGTCCCCTGCCCCTGCAGTGGCTAACGTTGATGAATGAGTGGTCAAAGCCAGGAGGGACAGGAGCAAGCTGCAAAGAGAAAACTCGTGGGTGCACAGTCCCTGACCTGCTGAAGGTTCTCGAAGAAATGGAAATACTAATGAAGGAAATTGATCTCAGAGCCAGCTCTGCATCGAATATACCTTAGTCATATTATTCGCTCCTCATAAATTCAACGTCAAAGCTTCAGTAACTACACAACTGAAATCCCAATAATTCGCATGATAGGGACAAAACGAAAGAAGAGCAATCGAGTTCCAGAAATTCAGCGGTGTGGTTTGTAATTGTGGCCTAGCGATTTTGTGACTGAAAACAATGCGGAACGAGCCAGGAGCGTGAGTATACCCTAGGTGTCACTGGCGCTCCCTTGAATCTGAAAATATTCGTACCGAGCATAAACCTGCCCAGTTTGGGCATAAAAAGGTACTAAGGGTATAAGATGTGACTGTCATAGTTGTGTTTTGAATGTGACTTATCTGTCGCGAAAGCATCCTAACCTCCATTTTTTTGTAGGACCTCGAAAATTAACAGGGCTCAAAGAAACTGTCGCTCCTAGCCTTCTGGCCCATTGTCCGTCGACTTTTGACATTGCTTAGCAGTCTTACAAGGACAATTTCCCCCCCTTTTCAAAGATGTCCATCTAGATAATATAAACATTTATGATTTCAAGAGTAGTGTGGGCCTGAATCCTGTTTTGACTTCATGTCTTGTGCTAAGTTTGGTTGCTTCATGGGTTGATGCATTAATCATTATCTAATTATATAACTACCAGTTATAATGCCCTATCAATATCACTAATTTTTTGGCTCCAGGAGTGCAAGAAGTTTTTCTTGCAGTGCCTTCTGTTCTGCTTCTAGCTTCTCTTCTCGCAACCTCTGCCGTTCCAGCTGAGCAAGAAGTTGTTCTTTCTGTTCTTTCTGCTCTGCTAGCAGTCTCTCTTCCCGTATCTTTTGTTCTGCTTCTCGCTTCTCTTCCCGTATCTTTTGTTCTGCTTCTCGCTTCTCTTCCCGCTCTCTCTGCTCTGCTAGTAGCTTCTCTTGCAGTTCTATTTGTTGCTGCAATGTCTGCACCATCATCCGTAGCTCCGGCTGTAAGCTCCGATTCTGTGAGGAAGCGGCCCTGCGATACCCAGGACGTTCCTGTGATGCGATCCTCAATACCTGGGAATCACTGTCATCAATGTCAATGCAAGAATATTCTTCCGGGTCAGGAAGCTTTTCCAGGAGCTGCATCAACCGGCTGGTATGAATAGGTAAAAATTCACAATCAAGGTTCTCCATGAATCGATAACATGCCCATCTCTTCTCCTTTGTCCAAATGCTGAGCTGTGCAACAGGCCAACGGAAAAATGACGTTTTTCCATCCTCTATCTCGGGGTAATAGCCATATATTCGAAGGGCTTCCAGTTCATGTGATACGGAAAACCCAAGGAGCCTTCGATGCACTATCTCTGGGCAACCGGCTGTTTGGGACAGGGTCACCACAGCCCGGAGGGCAATACACATACTATGCATGTTCTGCCGGTCAGCAAGCTCCAGAGCCTGGTTCCCACATTTAATTTCTGCTGTCAGGTAAGGGAAGTACATGTCCTCTCGCACTGCATATGGCGATTTCTCATTCGGTTTGATTCCAAGTTTCCGCCGCTGGCTTTCTGAGAAGGTCGACCATTTCAAGCCCCGTGCATGGTCTGGCTGTGGCTTTGGACCATAGATCGGCTCAGTCTTTAACCATGGATCATTATACCCATCAATGACATCCTTGAGCCACGTTCTTCCCTGGATAAATTGATTTTCGGCGGACGGTACGAGAAGAGGGTGTAAATCCACCATGAGACGTGCCTCTGATCGATTCTGTAGCGCATTATGAAAGTCCTTGGCGTATTCGTCGTCGAACAATGTACCGGCAGGATTTTTGATCGGTTGATGGAGAAGTCGCTCGCAAAGCGCCACATCTTCCGGTATCGGGCCATCGGACGACTGCCGCATAAAGCAGCCTTTCGTCTCCAGAATGGTAACGTAGTTGACGGCCTTGTATGCGGATGTCTTGGCATCCCGAGTGGAACTACTCTCACTGTCCGACGAGAGCGATCGCGCCCGTCCACGATCAGTTGAGATTGACCGCGATCGCGATCTTTTTGACGCCGGTTGACTCATCATATCAAGCTCATCGATTTCCGATGGCGCGGGTATCCACTGAAAGATTTCGTCGCTACGTTTCGTGGTCGTGTTTGCGACTGCAGGCGGAGCCGCTGCTTGACGTTCGAAATTGCCGGGATTCTGAAATCTGATCAGTCATACTACCGTCGCGAAGTAATAACAATCGACCTACTGTAATATCAAAACCAGAAGAAAAGGGAGAGATTGGTTGTTGTAGTTTGCACCGTTCTGGCTGTCTCTTCAGAGAACATGGGCCTGCGCCGGAGCTCGTTAGACGTTGCGCCTTTGCCGGTGGTTCGTCACGGTCGCTGAAGTCACATAAATTGGAGGCTGCAGCACGTTTCATAGTTAATACTGCACCAGAGGGAAAAAATCATAGTCAGTGGTTGGCAGATGGCAAAGTGGTAGAGATAATTACAAGGCATGGTTTCATCAGAAGAGTTGGCCCTTGAATGGTGGCAGCCGCATTAAATTGACGCCCGGCTGCCGCGCCTAACTGCTCCACGTGGGGCTCACGTGGATGCCCAATCAGGATCAGGGCCCTCTCTGTACTCGGGAGGGAGGTTCATTTTTGTGGAGCTGGTACTATCATGTCAGCCCTGATTCGATGTCTAATTTCCTCGATGTCCGGATTCCTATGGCGCTTACATTGGAAGGACGAATATATAATTGAACTTGCACACCAAAGGGCTTCGATGAACCATGCTGAAAACTGAAACAGTGCATGACCGATCGTCACCCGCGAAATTTGGACGTTGATTCGGCCTTTGGTGGGCCACTGTTTCTAGAAGACTATTTTAAATACAGATAAAATGAATATTCTTTTTTAGTCATCAGACACAAAGACAAAAGGGTCAAATGGTCCTATTAGACATAGCTGCGCTATCAACATACTGCTTTTTCTTGTGGTGAACAGTGACAACAACCCCTCTGCCCTGCTCACGGCCTACACTCTCTATCTGACCAATAGCATCAACATGAAATTGGGCCCACATCTCTGTTACAGTGGTGTGGAGTATAAATGCATTCTTTGTGAAAGGTACATCAATCCTGAAGCTGCTCTTTATGATCATTGCAGACAAACAGGTTGCCATGAGTGGCGTGGACACTGTTCACAGGTCTTTCTTTCAGCTTCTGCAAACGATGCACATATTGAAAATTCCAATGCCCATAAAATCTGTCCAACTCATCCTCAGTCACCGGATTTTGAGACTCATAAATGCCTTGAAGACTACTTGATAGAGTCTCATCACTATTGTCCAGATTGTGATGTCTACTGTAACTCTAGGGAGCAGCTTCAAGAACATGATGTGTTAAGACGCATCATTTTTGCATTAAGCGTAGCAACTGCCTCAGAGGTGTACAAATGGTACAGTACTCTAACGCTGCAATAAAGTTGACTTATTATTTTATATTCAGAGTCGGTAATACTAACTGGTTAATAGCATCTGCAGAAACATCAACTTCGAAATATAGAATGCTACGGCTGTTATCAGATATTCAAAACATTCTCTGGAATGGTGGTACATCCCGAATCCGGGAACTGCGCATAGGAGATGACTGAGAGGAGATTGACGACATTGCCCACAGGGGTTTCCAAAGCCGGAAATATATCGATGATGATCTCGAGGATGGATGGTGGATGTATGTATGTCCGAGTTGTGACAAGGATTTTCCCAAGCTTTCGGCGCTTTACCAATATGCGGAAGATGGAAACGCCTGTTCCTCTATTATTAAAGGACAAGGTTGTCTAGCGAAGTTGGACCGTTTTATTGCTTGCAGCCTTTAGGAGACTAAAGAGCAAACTGGGTTCAATTTTAGAGAAGGCTCTTTTCAAATTTCGGTCCCCTCCTCTGCATTTAGGGCCCCTATCCCTAATTATTGGCTTAGACTGTATGTTGGCGGAGATGTCAGCTCCTTCCTGTTTATACTTAGTGTCTCTTAGTCGGCAGTCTGTAGCTAGAGTTTTCCCGCATTACCTCGGTACTTTAGTGAGCTTAGAAAGCCAGCAGAATTCGATAGTTAGTTAGCTCAGTCCAGCCGACATATACCATGTCTGTTTGACAGATGACGCACTGCCATCTTTCTTGAAATGGACTTTGGCAAAGCGGCATAACCAGATGCTTTGGTAGATACATTGTCCCCATTGTCACAGTAGAATTCACACTCTGGGAAATAATGAGGTTTACAAGCATAGTAAGGTTGGAAAAGGTTAGTTGGCACCTCCTCCCTATGTTAAAAGCTATAGATTTGTGAGGTTTAGACCTCTAAGACACCAGACTTATTGAATTTGGCCTGAAGAATAAGGTCATGCCTAGGCCCAAAGAACAAAACACCATTCTGCTCTTGTATGCATCATGTACGAAGGAGAATAGTTTTCAACATTTGTAGGATGGCCATATACTTCGTCAAACTCGAGGTAATAGTCAACGGCAGCCCCATAAATTTCAGTACCATCAATAGAGAAATTTTAAGCCCTTCAGGCGTAATAGTATTAACACACAAAAACTAGACTTAAGAAAACCCAAGTCAGGATCAGAAGATGAAAGCGTAACTCCAAGTTTTGTGAGATTGTGGCTTCAGGAAGCATCCTTCGACTCCGAGTTCAGTTCCTTGAATAGGTTTGACGCTGTTTTAGCAAATGTGTCTCGCAAGATAGCCCTCTCTTGCCCCTGGCAACTGGTGATAGGATTCATGATGCAGAGAAATAGAGAGGTAGAATAATTACGCCATGTCTGTATTAGGTAGTTTATGGGTAAGGCTAGTCCTGCTTTGGTTTAGTTTCACGATATACGTCCACCGGAGCCCTCAGGCAATGTCATGATCCATCGACGACCAATCAACATCGCGTCTCACATGGCAAGCCCTGAGTGAATGACAAGGAAAAGCAGGGGTCATTTGCCCGTTAAAAGAAAGATTCTAGCAAAAAGCCGGTGAATGCCTTAGGGTGAATGAAGCTTTCTGACAGAATGTCACAGGTTTCCTATAAAGAGAGCTGACACCCCCTCCTTGGTATCTCACCTCCTTTCTCTTCTTCTTCATCTTCATGCTTTATATTCCTGTGTACACATTGGCAATAGCAATCAACTGGTTTACAGCCTCTATTGCATCTACAGCATCCCATTCGAGGATGGAGAAAAGTGTCAGGCACCTAGAATGCTGGCCATGCTACTGAGCCAATGCGCCAAAAGGCAACCGAGTAGTAGCCGCTAAGGCTACTACCAGCCAGCGTCATCTCTATACCAGCGCCTGAATGTTGCTGCTGTTAGCTGCGCTAAAAACGGAAGTAAGGCTACACCTATTTAAGCCAGTATCTTCTTCAAAGCTTACTCGCGATCTTTTGCAGCAACAGCAGATTTGTACTTCTCACCCATCCATTATGGCTCTGCAGCCGAAGAGCCTCTATCTCCCAAAGACTCACAATAATAATCCTTAACGATCGAAGGATGCAGAATTTACGGAATAAACACCCATACTCGTGAAAAGTTTAATTTGCGGCAGGAGGTGCGTCTGCTGCTCAGAGTACTCAGGATACAAAAAAGCCCCAAAGACACAGGCGGCCGGTGACTTGGGACTCAGCACATACTTCTACAGGCCAGCAGCTACCTTATTGGGATGAGACTATTTCAACAGCACCTACTGAACATCCAGAGCTCTACTTTTCCTGTTGTTTCCGATCTGGGGATTTTCGAGATCCGATATCGTCAACAGCGCCAAATATGCCAGCTCAGGAAGGCATCTATGGACAAAGAAGTACAGGTTATCAATGAAGAGGCAGTGAGCTCGTCTTTAATTCTTCTGCTAATGGGAATCTGCCTGGAAGCCCGAAAATCGAGTCTATGTGGGACCTCTCAGAGGGCCACTTTCAAGGTGACATTCAGGCAGACAAAGCTTGCAAATAACCAGTCTTGAATGCCAAGTCGACGATTTCCTATGCTCTAATCTACTGGTCGAATTCAGATAATTTTGGAGACATGAGCAGGGGACTGGGCGAATCTTGAGCCGCGTGTCTCCATGCAGGACGCCCACCCTGGCCCCAAGCGAAGACCTGCTTCGTTCTCCGGATATTGACAAGATTATCCACGCATATGCTGGGGTTTTCAAAATTTCGTTCGGCGTTGACCCAATAAGACCGATCATCCCGCCTTCAAACAGTGGCAGTTGACCAGTCTCGCCTGGATGGCCGACCAGGAAGCGTCACCCGTCTGGATCGCAGGAGGGGGGAGGGGGCATCCTCGCGGATGACTGCAGCTTGGGGAAGACCTGAACAGCCCTGTCTCTAGAGAGCCTGTCATGTTAGAGTCGTCAACACCCAGCAAGGCCATAATGGCCAACGTGATATTTTGTCCGACGGGCGTCGTTGACGTTTGGCTCTCAGAATTTCATGAGCGGTACAGAAAGGAGTTTACAATCGTTATTTTTCACAAATCAGAACGCCATTCAAGAAATCGCCGGCGCTTCTGGGAGATCATCGACGATACCAGGAGCCCCCGTTCCCATCCCTCTCCTCTGCCATCCTTGTGCCCACACCTGCGCCAGTTCCCCTGTGTGGGGCTGCTTCAACTCCGGTTCCAACTCATCGTCGGTGTTGTCGTTAGATGCGAATGAAACTCACGCCTAAGATTTTCGTTTGAGGATTTCAAATACGCGCAAATTACAACACCCCAAACTTCGTCATTGTGAATCCCTTTGACGCCACCATAGTTGGGGGGGAGGTCAAACCCCATGGGTCAAGGATCATGATTCATGGCCTTCAATTGAAGGCAAATGAAGCCCAGAACAGTGTTCTAGTTAAGCACACAAGCTCGTCTCTTAAAGGTAAGATTTCTTAGGTACTTGGATAAGAGAGACACATCGATCATTGTCGCCAAGTGATGGCCCCAGATATACCAAACACTGCATATGAATTGAAAAAGCAAATCAGAGTCCTTGCAGGAAGTCTCCATGATCATGCTGGCAAATTTGCAGCGTCAAAGATCTCCCACACAGACTTTCTATACCTGAGAGCCTACTGTACCAAGCACTATGCAATCTTCGCAATTCCCTTGGTAAGTCCAACAGGAATTGATACTCCAGGATTTGAAACTGATTATAGAGTTCTAGGCCAAATTGCAAAGTACATGTATGACCTTCAACTTAAATATGGTGTCCTCACCACATACAATGACACGCTACTTCTCCGGTAAGTTGTGGAAGACAGGAAATGGAAGATAGAGTACTCACTGGTGATGAAAAACACTGCTATTATTAACCAACAGCCTGTTTTGGTAGCATTGCGACAGTGCTTCTTACATGTCGCTTAATGTCTTTGGTGGATTCTCACTTCGACACGAGCGAATTTTAAGCCCAAGCGTGAACGGGGGGTCTGTGATGCCCAGTGCACCTGCCCGCCTGCGCCTGTTGCCTGCGGAACTGGATGTAGGACCGTCTCGGGAGTGTGAGATACCTGGCGGAAACGAGCGTGCGGCCAGTGTCTGCTATAAATGTCTCTCGGTGGGTGAGGCAAGGAAGATTGTGTGGGAATAAGGCTAATATCGGAGAAGAGGTCCCTGAGTCGGGTGGGGAAAGCGACCCGTGCTGCGTGGGCTGTCCGCAGGTTCAAAGATGAAGCAACAATGCCAGATATAGCAAGGAGGATGTTAGGGCTGTTATGTCACTTGTCGATACTATACAATCCCTAGGGCAAGTTGAAAAATACTCTTTAACACTTCTCATTCTATATTCTTTGCAGCACAGTCTGTACCTCCGAGAGTTCCACAAGAGAGACTGAACTTCATATCCCCTTTTGAAAAGCTCCCTAAAGTGATGACCATTAACTCAGCTCAGAGACGTGACGCAGGTATGGTCATTATTGACTGGACTATTACTTGCAGCAACACTGTTTCTGTTATTGGCTTCATCCAAGACAACCGTCGGGTCAGCGTTGCTCTCTTGTTGCTCTCTCTCCGGCTACGTCGCCTGTGAAGAAGAAGCAGCCTTTGAAGGGTGCTCCGGAACAGTCTCAAGAGAATGTTGTAAAGGGCAATGTGAAAGCTGCCAGCAGAAGCAGAACCCTGGATAGTATCAGGAAGGATGAGGTGTCTACGTCTGCCTCTGGTGGACGCCGGGGGTGAATCTGCGGAGAAGCCAAAAGGGTCAGGTGTCGGATCAAGCCATAAAATCGACAATGGTAAGCTGGGCAAACGGACCGCGACGCCGTGCCGATTACGAGCAGTGACTCAGTTTCATCTCCAGCCGATGCGGTTAAAAGACGACCTGCCGAGAAGCGCCCTTCGAAGGCTGCTTCTTCTTCGCTGTCCGCGAAGACCCTCAAAAAGGAGGAGTATCTGAAGGTCCACCATTATGGGAATTGCAAATAGATAGTGACTAGGATCAGGTCGAGGAGTTTGGGACCATTACACTGCCCGTCATCCTCTGGGCAAGCGCGACGGATTCTACTGAATAAGTTTTCGTCTTCTACGTTTAATACAGAATAGAAAAGGCTCTTAATGCAGCAGGTTTGCCAGTGTTGGCGTCCTGATCACCTCCAGGCAATCCACGACTCCGGTATTGTTTTCTCAATATTCAGCGGCAGTAGTCCAGAGAGATTTGCATTATTTACGTGACTAAGTTCATTGATAGTCCTCTGGTTTCGTCCTCTCTGGTGGTCAGTCCAGTGTCTCGCCTGATATATCATCACTGTGAACGGTATTTATAACTCTGCTGGTTAGCAACTGATATTGAGTATGGATAGTGATCCTTCACCCACTACTTGTCATTTGCCGGAACACCACGCGGTGTGGCCAGTCTTCTCTTCACTGTATGAGTGTATCAAAAATGTTAATCTTGGAAGACTTCTTCTTTGTAGCACATTGTCATTGTTCTACCTCACCAGACTCTGGAGCAAGTCCCTAGCATTTTCCCAGTCAGCATGTCAATCCAGTTGCCACACGACTTTGAAAAGATAAGAAATGATAAGAAGATCATTCCTTATGGCCCCGAATTCAAAAGAATTTCCTGTGCAATTCCTGTTGTTCTATGGGGGTCACAGGTATAGAATTACAAGTGCAGTTTTAATGAGTTCAGCTGATGTGATGAACCTCAGATTGATTGACACTGAGGTTTTGTCCCAGACTCTGTAACACATAACTAGCAATTGCAGAAAGTGGCCCACTGTCTGAAGGATGCCCCTAGGGTGACACTTTACTTTAGACTGAATCTTCATGGTGTATTTCGGTGGCCGATTATGTTAACTATACCACGGATAAACCAATACGCCGTGGTTCTCCAACTCCGACAACCTGCGAGGCCAGTCGACGTTACCAACGTACCTCTGCGTAACGGCTCGGCCAAGGCGCCGCCTCGCCGCCTCTGGATAATGCTACGATTTGCTTGCTTCGCATACTACCGCACCCGTGGATGGTAGCAACTCGCCTGATTACAAGGCTCTCTTTCAGCAGGAAAGAGAGAGACGGAAGCTCCTTGAAGCCCGACAACAACGCCTTGAAGCCCGACAACAACGCCTTGAAGACCGACAACGACAGATGACTCTGGTGGAATTTCTCCGCTATTGCCATAATGCATTATCGCGACCGTTGCGAGTTCGCACACCGTCGAACTCGACCACAGGAGAAATTCCCATCCCCAAAGGGAAGCACTGTCCGACACGACTAGAGCAGTGGGTTGACTGTGTAGCCCAGCAGCAAGACATTTACAACTCGGTGCGTCACTACCTCCAGCCGGAACAAGATGCGCCACGCCCTTTTCCTTCGCGGATTGTGTTAGACGGACTGGGTGAACACTTCAAGGGGCCGATGGGTGCTGAATACGACCTGCAGACCTATGAGCGACTTGCAGTGGAAGACCATACACGTTACATTTTCTCGGAACTGTGCAAAATCCCCGCCGCCCGAGAAGAGTTTGGGCTTGGTGATGGGGTTCTGTTTGATAGCCATCCCAATGTCTTGAATGATACCGAAATCGTCGAAACAAATACCAAAGGTGCATCAGCCACCCCCCGCGGCAAGCCCGATCAACTCTTCATTCACCGCGTTGATGACAGAACCACCACCCTTCTCACAACTGTCGAGTACAAGCCTCCGCACAAGCTTCCCTTGGGGGATATCCGCAGAGGTCTTCGCGACATGGACTTGTGGAAAGAAATGGTTTGGTCAAACAAGGTACCCAGTGACGAGGCTGAGTCGTTGGTCTACAACTCGCAGCGGCTTGTCTGCTCAGCAATTGCTCAGGAATACCATGTCATGATTCAAGAAGGATTGGAATATTCCTATCTGAATACCGGGATAGCCCTCATCCTTCTCCGAATTCCATACGACAAGCCAAGCACCTTGTATTATCATCTTTGTGAGCCCAACCAAGAAGTGGATAATGGAGATGGAGACCTCCAACACCCTAGCACAGCCATTGCAAGGGTTCTCTGTCTTTGCCTGATGAGTTTTCGCTCGCAGCTGCGCAATCAAGAGTGGCGGAATACGTATTGTTCGGATCTCAAGATCTGGACCACACAGTTTGACGGTTTGCGTCAAACTGTTCGCTCGCGGGAATTGCCACAAAACCCACCGTCCGATGACACGAGCTATATGAGCCCTATTTCAGCTGCCACCAGCTCAGAGTTCCAGGCATCCTCATCTCCGGCCGAGTCGCCAACAGCGCCTGCTCGTCGAGTACTCACAAGATCCCAAGGCGGCTGCGCACCATCAGATCTTGGAGATCACACGGGGTCTCCGGATTCATCAGGCTCTGAGTCAGATCATGCAGCACCTGGGCGAAAGCGAGGTTTCAGTCAGGTTGATGTTTCACCTTCACAACGACTTTCTCGCGAGAATGAGCGAGAGGACCATGGCGTCGTGTGTCCCGGCACTAGGCCAAATCCGGAAGCCGGCAGCAATCAAAACGATATGTCCCAACGACAAAATGCACAGTACTGTACACAGCGTTGTCTTCTGGGATTGCAAAATGGCGGAGCTCTGGATGACTCTTGTCCAAATGTTCATTTCCATCGGCAAAGCGGGGACGGGATTCAGCATCCTATCAATGCTGCAGAGCTGGTGTCAAGTCTCAAGCAGCAAATAGATGAGAATATTGACCGGTGCATCCCATTTGGAACTTGTGGATCATACGGCGCCCCGTTTAAGCTCACTTGCTCTCCTTATGGGTACACTGTCGTGGGAAAGGGAACGACATCCGGTCTCTGGCAGAAACATGTTTCTCGCGAAGCCGAGATATACCAAATCCTGCGAAAAGCGCAAGGGTCTGCTGTCCCGGTGTTCCTCGGCAAGATGGACCTAGCAAAAATTTACTTTTTGCATGGAGCTGGACAGATTCGGCACATGCTCGTCATGGGTTGGGCCGGTGAGAGTACGGCAAAACTCGAGCAAACTGCAGAGCTTCGCAGGGGGGTTGAAAGGTCGAAGAAAAAAATTCGCGATTTGGGCGTGCGACACCAAGACCTCCGGCCTGACAATATCCTATGGAACGCTGAACTAGGGCGGGCTTTGATCATTGACTTCCACCGGTGCGAGCTGGATCGTCGGCCTGCTGCGGATCGTTCAAAGTCATTGAAGAGACCTCGGTGCAAAGCACAGATGTCCGAAATCAAGCGAGCACGGGTTGTTTAGCTTCGCCAGTTCAGTAAGTCAACCATAGCTATTCTTTTGACAGTGTCCAGTTGTGGTAACTTGCTAGCGGTGGCTATAGCACTGCTAATATTTTTATTTTCTCCTAATCAAATTGCCCTCGTCATGCAGCCGTAGTTCCACCTGCTTGTCCAAAATTCGTTCCATCATAGTCACACATTCGCACTCGTGCTTGTGCCACGTCATATCTACCTAGTCATGTCCTGTCCCGCATTCAACGACTCTTTGGAACCAAGGCATCCAGCAGTATTGCATGGGAATCATTTTCATGGAGCTAAAGACTGTCAATTTGAATTGAAGAATTCTCATGAAGGAAAAAGAGAGAAAAAAAAAACGCACAGAATGTGAAAGGGTTTCGTGTACGGCCTATGGTTCAAACCGCCGATACTGCGTATTAGGTTACAATGCCCTAATTGCTACTGCAATCAGTTCTCATATTAATTATATTCGTTAGAGGTCAATATGCATCATACTTCCTTGACCCTGGTACGTAGTGTCGCCCGCCGTATACAGGTGTCTGACTCGTGTAACTACAAAATCATCTAATTTAGTTGCCTCCTGCAGCGTAATAAAATAAGCACTGTGGATGAGCCCGTTAAGGCTAATGATAACCAGCTAATGCAAGGTCAGCAATAAGCGTAAGCGCTAGTTCTTACAACGCAGAAGGCGTAGTAGACGGAGATGTGGGCCCAAAGTAGCTGCCACGCTAGTAAGGTTAGTATTCAGGGTACCAAAGATCTTACCTAGGTCTATGGTAATTTACATGGCAGAATCCTCTCTGGTACTCGAATATACAAGAATACTCCTTGAGATAATGAAGCTATTCTCACCTTATATACAATTAATTCTGATGATTTTGATGGTATTGGTCCCTAGATGCTTATGTCTAAATAACCTCCCGTTAATTCGCTGACCCTTCCAATTCCTAGAATCCTTGCCTGTAGACCCTCCTTACATTCATTTCTGTCATGGCTCGAGGCACTGCTCCCGCAGTACATGCTGGAGCAGTGCCTTGAGCCCTAACACACAGTGTATGTAGGCAGATATGGGATTAGAACATCATAAAAATCATCAAAGTCTATGTAAAACGTTGGAATAGCTTCAAAAATCAGCATAGGTTTAGGGAACTGGATACTACAATCACATATAAATTACTATTGCGGTGCGTCTCAGCGTACATCTCAATATTACTAGCATGGCAACTACTTTTGCCCCACACCTCCGTACGGCCTTAGAAATCAAGTCTTCGCATTGAAGGTAAGGAAGCAAGCGCGCAGAGCAGTAGAACCGACCTCCTAGAGTATTTAAAGCAGCAAGAATTCCAAATGTGACTGTTTACATTCATTCGTACGTACGTACATACAATAGTCAAGCTATGTCTTCCACTGTTGTCCTCATCACCGGCGCCGGCCGTGGCATCGGAAGGGGTATAGCAGAGCTCTACATCGCCAAACCAGACCATATTGTCATCGCTGCGAACCGCAATCCTACCGACCAAGCATCCCAGGAGCTAACTTCCATACCCACTGCTGAAGGCACCACAGTCAAAGTAGTCAAGCTCGACTCTACCTCGCCAACGGACGCAACAGAGGCCGCGAAGACGCTCAGAACCCAGGGAATCGACCGAGTCGATATCCTGATCCCCAATGCTGGGATTGCACTTTCCTGGCCCAAGCTGGGGGATGTTCGGATAGATGATATCAGAACGCATTTCGAGACGAATGTCTACGGGTATATTCGGGTATACCAGGCCTTTGAGCCCTTCTTGAAGGCGTCGAAAGATCCCAAGCTAGTGACGGTCGGGTCCAGTGCTGCATTTTTGACGGTAAGTTCTCTTTATCATTTTAGAGTTCACCCTATTCACTCAGCCCTAGCTAATGTTTATCTAGTAAGGGTATTCCGTGCTGAATCTATAGTGAAATTCTATTAACATGAGGACCTAGGAATGCCATCGCATTCCCTAACGCCGCATATGGACCCTCTAAGGTGGTACAGCACTGGTGCGCTAAGACACTGGCCATTCTAGAGCCATGGCTCACTTCATTCTCCGTGGACCCAGGGTAGGTAAATAAGATCCTACGTAATGCGAAGTACGACTAACAGAAAGAAAGCTTCGTCCAGACCGAGTTGGGTAACCGAGGCGCAGTCGAATTTGGACTCGAAAAGGCATCCATCACTATCGATGAGAGTGTGCAGGGGGTGGTCAGGGTAATTGACGCGTCTACCAAGGAGACACATAGTGGGAAGTTATGGAAATGGACAGGTGAACAGGAGCCTTGGTAATGAGCTTCCTGTGGACAAATCCAGGGCTGAAAGATCTTACACCTGAGATAAATCTGCTTTGGGCCAGACTTACAGCCATAACTCGAGAGTGTCAATTCTTCTTGACAGTCGTCATAGCTCATATATATATTCATAAAGCTGCATTTTTCAGAAAGCTCGCAGAGCGCAGTTTCATTCAGGTATATCCGTCTATTATGCATATCCGTCGGCGGAAATGCATAGCGTACATATACCCTTACACCTGTTAGTCTTGATAAATCAGGTGTGTTTTCCCAGACCACCTCTCAAAGCAATTCGCACCAACCTGCAAAAGCCTATTCAATTCAACCCTAATTCTCACTCTAATTTTCTACCTGAACCTGCTGTTGGTTGAGATAAAAAAAAACCACACCACTGCGGGTTTCGTGGGTTACTGGTGACACTCGAATACCAACTTAATAAAACATAGTAAACTGGGATAGCACCTTCTGATATAAAGGAAGGAAGGAAGCCAACTTGCTACATACAGCGGACTATATCCTGTTAGCGATCCTGAGACAGTGCAGACTGAAAGCTTTGTGCCTTGGCACATCCTTTTGGCTGACTGGTCAATATATCCTCCGCAGTTACGTGACATGCTTACACGGCCTCTTTTCCATCATGAAACTGGACTCATTTATTCATTCATTGAAAACACTGTTGGATTCAATTTAGAGTTGCACAGCTCTACTATTTTTGTTTTTATTTTCCCTTTCTTTTTCCGTAAGAAACTGTCTTCCAATCTTTTCAATTCCACTGATATGCTAACCTTCAACCCGCCATACAAGTCTGCCTCATGCCTGGCTTCAACTTGGACGTGTCTATGACTCATTCATCGTCTAACGAAACAACAAGTATTCTACTTGTACCTTTATGTTCAGATGTCAGCCGGAACAATATATGGTTCCAGAGTACTATGTACATGCCTCTCGCTTTATATCCGGCTAAGCGGACATGAATCCATTTTAGTGACAATTTCCACTCTTTGCTGGCCATCTCTAGGTTTAACTCTAATGGTTCGGCCGGACCCCAGCTGACTGCTGTTTCCAGAGTGTACTGTAGGGCCCATCATGGTTAACGAGCTCCGCGTGTGTACCGCTCTCCACAATCCGGCCGTCTTTGACGACCAGAATCAGGTCCGCGGACTCAATAGTTGCCAGACGATGAGCAATAATAAATGTTGTCCTGTTCGCAATCAAATTCCGAAATCAGCCTTTGGTAATATTTGCTTCAGTATTTGAATCTACTGCGGAAGTCGCTTCATCTAGGAGGACCATCCTCGGGGTTTTGAGGATGACACGAGCGATAGCGACGCGCTGGAGCTCGCCGCCAGAGAGCTTGACGCCTCGCTCACCAATGGTCGCATGGTATCCGTTGGGGAATGACTGGATGTTATCGTGAATAAAAGCTGCTTTACAAGCTGCCTTCACCTCTTTCTCTGGCATTTGGAGACGCATACCGGACATTATCCAAGATACTCCGATTGAACATCGACGGGTTCTGTGGGACTATGTCAAACGATTCGCGTAGGCTCTCTAATGTAATGTCGCGAATATCTTGGTCATCGATCTTAATGCTGCCATCGCTCATGTCGTAATCACGTAGCAGTAGCCTGAACAGGGTTGATTTCCCACCACCGGTCTCCCCCACTAAACCAACGGTCTGGCCACCATCAACCTTGAATGAAATGCCAGCTAATATCTCCTTTTGCGGATGATATGAGAATGACACGTTATCAAACTCCAGCGAACCCTGGGCAATGCAAAGCGGGACCGCTCCGGGTCGGTCTGCCACTGTCGGTTTGGTTTTGAGAATTTCGAGGAGACGTTCTGCGTTGATTATTTGTTGGGATATTTGCCTGAAGGATTGTGCCAGGAACCGAATAGGACCGAGAAGCTGGTTCCATAAGGCAACAAGTGTGATGAAGTGGCCGAGAGTGGCTGTTCCATCCATCACTCGCTGAGTCGCTAGGAGCACTGTCAATATAAATCCCCCATCTTCAATCAAATAATTAAGGGCATTGGTGAGATATCCTGCGTTCGAATGGCGTTGGTCCGCGTGGACTCTGTCAGAGACTGTATGGGCGAAGCGCTGTTGCTCATATCGGTGCTGATTGAAGTATGATACAATCTGCCAATTCGAGAGAGTATCATGCAGGAACTGAGTCTCATTCAGCAATGTATCTCTCAAGGCACGCCATCTGGGAGAGAGAAGCTCCACGGACTTGTAGGTGCTCCAGCAGCGCAACACCCCTACAGCCAACGCGACTAGGGCGATGTAAGAGTCGAAAATGTGCATCATATACCAAATGGAAATTACCAGATCGGCGACGATTGGCAAAATTTGAAAGGGAATCTGCTGAATCCACACTGGCAGGGATCTGCTCTGGCTTAAAGCCATCATCAGTTCACCAGTGCTCTTGTCGTGGTGAAATTCTGTCGAAAGCTCCATAATATGCTGGAACCCCAGATTGTAGATGTGGCTCTCCGCAAGCTGTAGGATGCGGTCTCGAAAGAAGTCTTTCAGAGAGTTGAGGAGTGCCGCAGAACCAATCCATCTATAGACAAACCATAGGATAATCTGTTTCGGAAGCATATCCACCCTGCGGGCCGCTAATATGTCCGTGACGATACCATATTGTCGAGGAGTCAATACATTCAGAGCCCGGTCAAGCAGAAGGCAAACGACCATTCCCATCAGATACACTTGCATCCGCCTAACATGAAAAATTCCGAGAACAGGCAGGAGTGCTGAAAAGTCGCGAAGATACTTCCACTGAGACCTGGCTAGAGGTGACTGTTCTTGTCCTCGATTATAACCGTAGGTATTGTCCCTGCCAGACTCAGTCTGATGTAGAAGAGGCTGCGTTTCCTCTTCATCTCGGCGCGGTGGCGTCACGAACAGCGAATAGAGACCGAGGCCAGTGTGCAATACCAGTAGCACAACACGAACAGCACAGAGAACGACTGGTAATTGACTGTCCCATGTAATACTCTGAGCAGCCTGTTGGGTTAGCACACCTAAGACGATCTCAAAGACCATACTTAGTATGCATGCGCCAAGATGGGGTAGCAGTGGAAGCTTCGCATCAAATAGGAGAAGAGTGAAGGTACCCCAGACCAGGATAGAGAGAACGGAGTATGTCTATGACAGAGAAGGGAGTTAGTATACTTCTACTTTACACAGGGTAGAAATACTTCCCGTAGCATCACGCATCGACCTCCATGCATTCTTGATAATAGCGTAACGCACATAGCAGGGAGTTTCAATAACCTACAAATGTCAGCGCTGCGAATATGCCTACCAACAGAACTTACATATGTCAAACTGATGACACCCAGAAGGCCCGCACAGTGTCTATAATAGACCAGTCTTCTCTGCATTGGATGCCCTATGCATGAAAGCGCGGCCGCAATTGTGAAAGGGAAGATAGCAACAGCAATAGGCTCAAGGCAATACCAGGCTTGAACACCCCTCATGGACTCTGCCATAGTTCATTCAGGAACCTGAAGACAGTCCGTGAAATCCAAGACTGTACATAGATATATTTGGGTCAGTCCAAGGAATAGATTCCATGAAATACAGACGGGGTCGACATTATATATATGAAGGCTTGAGCAGCTGGCATCTCAAATCCCATACCAGCACCCAGGCTTGTTTAGATGGTCTTTTGACTATAGATATTACGTTTCTTCTTCTTCCGGTTGTCTCAAATCCAGTAGGGCTCCAACTTGTTTGATGAAATACTTTAGCCCAGAAAATCAGAATTAATTGTGTGTAGTGCTTAGGAATATACACTCCGCACAGTTTTGATGATAATGGCCACAATGACAAGTATGCTCTGCCTGTACCATCTTCTTACAATAACAGCACCATCCTCTCTGCTGCATTCAGGGCTCCCCAGGGACCCTTTCATGGCCCTTTGCATTTCTGATATCACTCAGTGCATCACATAGCTTCTCTGAATCGTTTTCTTGGCGTTCCTTTTTGGCCGGTTTATCATCAATATTGGCTGTGCTATGCCGCTTTTTGAGTGTGTGGTGGTCCATGTGAGGGGAGCTAGGATGCCAATCTTAGTGTTCTCTAACAGGGATCTGGAATTATGAGTGAAACATACCTCATGATTGCTTCTTAATTGGCTTGTCTCGACAAAGCTTTAGGCCCGCAAGAAAGAGAAAGATAAACCAACCAATGATGACTACCACAATGGCAAGAGTATAACCTTTCAGATAGGCTGCAGCCAAAATTGAGGAAATCCAAAAGATAACGTAGCCGACAATGAGAGCATACACCCAGTCCATAATGGCTTGGAGGGAAATGAGAAGACATGATAGACTGAAGCTCTCTTATATTGTTCATTCTCATTATAACAGTACGCACATCTCTAAGATAGCAAAGGGCTTTTTGTAATTTATTCCATTGCCATTATTCTCTGTAGATCATCATGACCATGCTTCCGCTTCAGAACAAAATCTTGTGCCGATTGGTCCTCTTTGAAGGCCTTCAGTGGCATTTGTACATATTTCCCCTTGCCATTATCGTCCAAAACTGCAAATATCAAAGTTGTACTAGCGGACCCAATATCTGTAAGGGTTCCCATAAATGTTGTATATTCAGCAAGGCTGTCCTTTGTTGGCTTTGATATGTTGGAGCCAGTCAGGGTATCTGCATGTCTGTTGAGAAGTGATTCATTAGTATTTAGATACATAAGACAAACAACCTGTACAAGCGAAGATGATACAATATCCAATATGTGTTTCTCTTTTCAATTTCCTCCAACATTTTAGAACCCCCATTGCGTTGCATTGCCTCCCTAGCTTGTTGATTCTTCATTACATCCTCATCAGACAGATGTGCCGTCCATCGACTTCCCGAGTTTATTAAGGTGAAAGAGTGGATCGGATTGTCGGAAATCCTGCTTCCCTCGTATATCATATCATGGATGTTTTCGGATGATAGCCTGCCAGAGTTTAGCCAGGGTGGATGGTCTTCATTGGCGTAAGTAGAATTCGTTCCTTCTGCCAGCAGAATTGACGGGGTATGGCTTTTATTGTCATCATCTTCTACCGGTTGACTCGCGGGGGTGAATAGTCGTTGAATCGCTTCGTGAAATGATTGGGAGACATTTTCGATAAATGAATCATCCCAGCTGAATCTGGATCGCGGCGGAGGGCTAGACGGCATGATGACTACCTAGGTATCTTCTGTCAGTAATGATCCTTGCCAAAAAAAAAACAAAAAAAAAGAGGCCGTCTCACCAGACTTGCAGTTAGACAGAGGGCGAAATTGAGTACAGCGGTATCTGCACCTCGAAAGAGGGCAGCAAAGGGTGAGATTTTATACCCCATTCCGTTATTACAATGGCGAGATTTCTTGGATAAGATAATACCACCCGCTTCCAGGATACCGCTGGTGAGGTGCGCTTAGACCACAGATGCCGATACGCCACGCTTGCCATGACGGAAACTATGTAAACTACAATGCAGGAGAAAAATAAGAGGAAGAGTGGCATTCAGCAGTAGAGCGAAGATCGCAACGTATGCCTGACACAGACAATTGATCATCTCTGTCTATGGAAATGATATCGTATCTAGGCCAGTGGATAATTATTAGCAAGAGTAGCAGTGCGTTAGGTTTAAGGGTCTGGATCATCAGGAGCTGGCATGCGCTGGAATATCATCCCGTTTTAGATTAGAGCAGTACCTCTTTAAGTTCTTGTTGAGTGGATAGACTCTTACGGCCCGCAGTGGACACCGCGGCGCTATACCCGAACCTTCTGTTATCTCTGGCTATCCAAAGATAATAGAAGGTTCGGGTATAGCGCATTCTACATTAGTTTGCTTGAGCGCTTGGGCCGTCTCATCTCACCAGCAGCAGCCTTTCTTTCTTCAACCCCCCCCTCAACGTCCACTTCGGTCAACAATGGATATCGCGACTATCCAGAACCTAGCGGAGAGAGTCCTAACAGCCTGCTCAGAGGTAAGGAATACTGACCAGTTGATTAACATACTGTTTAATGACGAAAAAGTGAGTTTATTCCTGAGAAATCAAGGTCCTCCGCACTAATTGTCTCAGTTTGTGGAACAAGTGCAAGCTGGTTGGGCAGGCATTCCAGCTCCACAAAGAAGAGTTATTATGAAGAAGCAGAACGCGATATTCGTTAATAGAGGGCCCTCTCTCTTCCCCCAAGTACTTGCCAATATAATGGCTCCTCAGTCGTTGGACAAGGAAGCAGCGGCCTCACTGCAGGAATTGGCAGACTGGTTTAAGACAGTCCAACCAGAACCCGTGGGGAAAAACATAAAGCGTTGTCTTACTCCAGACCGGCATGAGGTGTTGCAACGACACTTAACGAAATTGAATCTTTGGCAGAATGTATGAATATTCTCCTTGGATAATCAAGAAGAGTAACTAATAACTACTAGGGGAATGGATATGGACTATATAGGGTTTCCGGGGAACTTTCATTTGATCCGGATCCTGGTTGTTATACTCTTTGCTTCCCATTATCAGGTGAACTGGACATATGCGGCTCCCGTCTTAAGTTTGGGGAATATATACAATTTTCAACAAAGCAACTTATCAACGCGCACCTTGACCTCCTCCTAGTCCAGGTACCCAAAACGAATACTTAGCGCTATCTTTTGGTCCGCACCCATGCTGGGAAGACTCGGGCTGCGAAGAGACGATCTATGGTCAATGCCGGAAGGACATCTGCGACGAAACTCTGGATAGTTGCTAAGATTGTGATTGGTTTGATACACCAAGTAATGTTGTGGGAGTCGACTGGTTGAGAGAAGACAAATATGCAATTGTGTTGTCCATGAAGCCCATATTTGTACCGACAGTCGAATTTGCAGGGTTGTTAACAAAGTCCAAAATTTCTGGCACAGAGAGATTTGCAGTTGTGCTGTCCGTGAAGTCCATATTTGCACCGAAAGGGAAATTCCCCAGATCTGCATGAGTGATGTCTCCTGTTTAATGTTAGTTAAAGGTACAGAAGAGTAATTCATTACTGATCCCACCTTGGGGATTTCTGATAGCAGCCGCACTGTCCATAGGGGCTTGAGCCTGGCGAAATATCATCGAAGCTCCCTCATAGTCAGTTGAACTGGTGGCATCTATATCCGTGTTTGTTGGGCCTGGTTGGATTCGGACCGCATTCGCTGCGGGGACATAGGAACATGCACCCTGCCGGGCTTCCAAGTCTGACTGCGTTATACTTATATCTTGCATCCCATGTAACTGGCCTGCACCATGTCCATTTGTATTCCAGTCACTCGCGCCGAGTCCGTGCAGATTGCCTGATAGACAGTTATGTCCTGTTCACTTCAGCAGCGCCAAGTCCTATCCTTCGACTTGCTTACCTTCTTGCTGGCTCAAAGATTCATTATTTCTCTCTTCATTGAAATAGCGACAGAGGTAAGTTGGGAGATTTTGGGAGGTCGAAGTAGAATTCTCCGTGGAAACTGGAGGATGTATATCTCCCTGGACTTGTCCTGCTGGTCGTGCTGTGACAATATCTGCGATAAGGTCTTCATCGCCAGTCATAGTCGCGGGTGGCACTGAGCTTGCCTCAGGTTCACTTGGAGGAAAATGCTGGCGAGTAGTCCGCGATCCTGTTATGTCGTTAGTTTGGCTCCAGCATGAATCATGAGACTCTGACCTTCGGAGGCCATGGTACTAGCCACGCCAGCAAGTATATGCAGGCCTGTCTGTGGTGAAGCACTCGCAGCCGCATTATGGTGGGACTCGCGTACTTGAGTACGTTGACGTTTACGTTTATGTGAGCGTTTCTGTCGGCTCGCTGGCAGAAAATCAGCTAAAATTGAGTGTAGATGTTCGCTTTAGATAAGCTCACCTGTATCCTCCGAGAAACTGACAATCAAAAATTGACAACCACCAATTCTACTCTGTAAATAATCCAGCACACGCTGAGCAGCAATATTGACAGTGAGTTCTGGGTGACGGGTCGAAAATTTCGAGGCTGCCTGCGTCTTAGCACCTTTATCCACCAAGAGTTCAACACAGGCCGTGCGTATAGGTCCATCCATGGGAAGACGTTGCTCCCATCTATCTTGTTAGTAACTAGCTTTCAAAGAAACTGGAAACAGTACCTACATTTCATCACATACGTCTTTAGGAAGACAACAAAGGGCACCAACATCGAGCTCTGATGATAATTGATCGTACCTCCTAGATGCCCGCAGCAAATATGGCAAATCAGGAAGGATTCTCTCTCGTTGTCTTTCGCTGAGAATCTGTGACTGGGAGATAAGGGCAGCGAAGTCGGCCGCAACGCTCTCTACCAGCCTTTGAAGGTTGAATCTCTCGTACAATTCCTTTAAAGGTATCAGGGCAATTCTCCATCGAATTTGGTCGATCGAACGCTGTTGTCGGAGGCGAAAGATGAATTTGAGATAAGACTCGACAGGCGAATCTTGGTCAAAAGTATGCGAACTATCATTTTCAAGGAATTTGGCTGGGTCTATATACCACTCTTCAAGAGCGCGCTGAGCAACGGGATCAACCTCGCAGTCCGACGCTTTATACAAGTTATCGAATGCCCTATGCGCTGTTATTTCTTGTGGGCCATAGGCGCTCCTGGTCTAGCATAAAAGCCTGGAGCGACAAAAGATGTAGATTGCCAAAAAGTAAAATAAAATAAAATAAAATAAAATAAAAAATAGAGAAAGCCACATCTTGGAGGGGCTCCTAATAATTTCAAGTGGGGTCAAGGCACAGAGTGTCATGTGATAGGCATTTACCAGGCCCTGGCACAGCCACAAAAACAAAATATTTTCTTTTCTGCCATCAAGATAACTCACAGACTCCCTTTAAATACGGCGGACTATCTGTCTTGTGCAGGGCAGACACGGTACCTAAGTTTACAGTGTGAAGAAATTTGTGCTAAGGGATACGTGCGCAGATGGGCAACGCAAGAGGCTTTGCACCCGTGATGCGATACAGACGCCCTTAATTGCTCACCCCTGTTCTGCGTCATGGGGGTTGACCTGGCAGGAAATGGCGCTCGAGTATTCATCATTCCGAGTCTAGTGCAGTTAATCGAATCGTTTACATTCTCTGACTCCGACGAATCCGCGCGGAAGCCTGGCGTTGAAGAAAACCGGGCCCCATGAGCACCAGCCGGAAGGCGCGAGTGCAGGTGACGCCAGCGCCCAGAAATTCCACCGTTCCAATCAAGATCCTGGCGAAGGATTTCCGTCCCACCATCTGACTATCGTCGTGCTCCCCCCTCTGAAAACAGTTACTTCCTGTCGGTTGGGAGTCTGCGAGAAGATGACGAGGGCATGGTATTGTGGATAAAGCTGGCTGGTGGCCTATAAGAAAGATCAACAAATGGAGCGCTGGTCAACAAAATGAAAGAGATAAACCAGACCCAGGCAGACCACAAGCGGAACGGGAACGGTGCACAAGACATGGGGACTTACCAGGAATGTAATCAAGACCACCGCCGGATACTTAGAGAGGATAACCGGTTTCTCCGGCCGCTCAGCGGCGTCCATTCTGAGGGAGTCACTGATGCTGCGCACCACCTTGAGTTTAGAACTGCCCTCGCCTATCTCGTCAAGGTGCTGCACGAACTACGAATCCGTCCAGTTCACGTTCCATTCCTCTGGTTGATGTCAGGCACGGTCAACAGAATGGGCGCCTTCTGGCTGTATCGGCAAAGCTGGTACAGGGCAGGAAAAGCGATGTAGATCCTCAGATGGTGCAGCCGGCTGATGATCCGCTTTGCTGTTCTTTCCAATTCAGGCGCGCCGGACGTAACCCGCACTGGAGGCTTTTATGTAGAGACAGACGATGACAGCCTCGCTGCTGTCCAGTTCCCTGAGGTAGCATGAGGCCAAAGGGACCCGCGCAGTTTCAGTGCCTCTGCAGCCGCCCTCAATGTCCGGGGATAGTATATAACAGACCTCGATATCTCGAGTTTTGAAAATTTCAAGTACTCCGTTCTAGTCAAGAAACCACCAATGTCCAAGAAAGAGTCCGATATCTTTGTCGCTGTTCAGATCTAGAAAACTGGCCAGGCATGTCTTCTCAATTCATCATTATGGCAAAAATTGTGAGATGTATTGTCCAATTTGGTCGGCTCCATCATTGTACCTTCTTATTATGAGAGAAACCTACCCTCGCCTGATCCAGGAGACGTTGAAGGGTATCGTCCCCCAGCGAGGTGTGTTCATCGAATCCGCGAGGCCGATGGCTATCTAGTAGTGGGGATGAAATGGAACGACTCCTTATCAAAGCAGGCTGCTAAGTGCAGCAAGGATCAGTGAAGATGATTCTAATAGAGCTCTACCCAATTAAGAAGCTAAACTGAATCATTTCCGCTTCACGTCTTCCCTGGCGGTGAATCTAAGATATTTGGACCATTTGCCGTAATCGTTTCCACGCTCCGATGCAGTCTACGAACTGCAACCCTGATCGTTTCTGCTGTCTAATCCGGACAGCCTCTTAGCAAAGCTCTAGCCGGGCATCACACGACAGACCTGTGCTGGAACGTACACCGGTCTTCTTGGGTTGCCTGTGTTGATCACCGGGAATTCGGTGTTCTGAATGACGATTCTGTAAGATTCCCTGAAGAAATCATAAACACTGACATATCCACCGCTGGTTGGAGGTCTAGCCGCGTGTTGCTTAGCTTTGCCCTTCTTTTTCTGATCAGTTGTCTCTGCGCCCTCTCGGTCTAACTAAAATTCCACCTCCCTGGGTCAAGCGCAGTCGCGGGTTACTCTTGGAGAATTCAAGAAATGGAGCCTTAGGTGCAAGTATCAGACGAATATCAATGACTTACATGCAGCATGGTGTGAATACGGAAGGATCAATCGTCAAAGCACAGGTATGCTCCTCAAATTCTGGAATTAAGTTTACAACAAGTCTATGTGCAATATCAGGGTGCCCTGTACTTGCAGGTGCAGTATCATGGTGATCTGTGCGGAGAACAGCGGGCCAGTGGACATCTGACGCATCCCTCCAAAAAAGGAAAGCGAGGGAGGGGATGGTTTCCGCTCAGCACCGGAATTTGCAGCACCACAGTTTCTGTCATTTCTGAGGTTGTTAACTCCGCGATGAAAAAGTAAGGTCCCTCCCACTGAAAGTATAGCTGCCCCTGCTTTCGTTGTCTTGTTTAAGTCTTTCCCAGACAGTCGTGCATTCTGCTACCAAAGGTATTCCTCTTATTTTCCTAAGTACCCGATAAATTGCTGAAACCTGCCAGATATCAAAGCCCACTGCACAGATAAATACCAAGGTAAGCTGAAATACTAGAGCAAAGAAACATGCTAATTAAGATATAGATGTGTAATAATGTGAGAGGACGTTTTGGGGTCTGCGGTCATGAAGCCCTTGTATACATTGCAAGATGTGGTCGTGCCGTCCAAAATCAAGTGACCTGTCCTCCACATGAACGACAAGATGTTTGGGACTGGCAAGAGGATAAAGACGACGAGGAATGTCCAGCATGCAGAGGACTTACACCACCTGAAACTCCTTGATCAACAACCCAAGCCCCTAATCACTTTTGTTTTCCTTCATAAGTTTTCTCATTTCAGCCACTCTCTCTTGTTCCACTTTACCTCCCCATCTGTACGATGAAGTTCGCATTTTTGCCTTTTCTGTCCAACTTTCGCGAAGAGTGAAGACCCTGTTTTGAACAGTAAGACTGTGCCTTCTCTGATGAGAATGTGATCCCCTTACCATTGGTTATTGGGGCAGCTAGCCTTATAAACATAATGTGGGATCTGAGAAACTTCTTCTTTGCTAAGTTCACCTGTAACATGCAAGTCTAGGATGAACCATCTATTTAATGGTTTGGGAGAGTCGAAATCACCAGGGATATGGACAACATCATAACTCGTAGTATTAAGAACTGGCTGAAATTCGTGGCCTAATACCTCGCTGCAAAATACTTCTCCAAGAGTGGTGTGGCGCCTCTGGGGATTTCCATTGATGTTGGTGACGCAGACATAGATGATAATTCTTTTGGACTTTGAATCATCCATATTGAACAGGCTGCATCAGAGATGGCTTCAAGTTTTGGGCAAATCTCAAATAATCACTCAGCAAAAACTTGATAAGACTCGCATGGACTTCTTTTAGAAAGTGGAAGGAGAAAGGAGGAAGGATTGAAGTAGGAACATGTTCAGTGAGGCCAGACGACCTAATCAACCATGTTAGGTTGTCATTTTGATCCTAATGGTCCGGCTGGTCACGTGTGTATTCCTGCTGGTAGTCGGCACGCCATGGTGCGCGGCCAGCATTGCGCAGCCACTAGATGCTTAGGGTGATCGGGTTTGGGAAATTTACGATTAATGTACAAGGTGTATTGGTATGTGATAGACTATGCAGCTCGTTATGCTTAATTGATATTTGAGCCATCAACTGTTAGCTGGTACCTTATTTTGACCAGCTTTGATTGCAACGCCGCTCAAATCGCTTGATCAACCACTAAGAACGCAAAATACTTATCGCTTACAGATTTTCCCTCAGGAGTAATCCATTGCAGAGATATCGAATATACTGCTTGAGAGCTACACAGGAGATGGACGTGCCGAATATTAGGCTCCCTTTCCCCGCTCCTCCCCTCGCTCCGATGCAGTCAGATGCTCAATACTGAATGGAATTGAGTTCCCTGTGTACGGACATTTCTTCGCCATCGCATTCATGTTCGCTCCATATTGAATCAGCAGGAGGACGCCCGCCTCGAACCCCCGATCGACAGCGGTGTGCAGCGGCGTCCATCCTGCGTGATCATACGCGTCAATATGGAACCGACCTCGCTCGTGAACCTCCCAATATTCCAGGAGTACCCGCAGCACCTCCAGCCGCTGGTACAGCACGGCCCAGTGCAGAGCGGACCGCCCATCACAGTCGAGTATACCGAACAGCGCCCCGTGGCTGAGCAGTAACTGGACGATGGACACGTGGTCTCTAACGGCGGCATAGAAGAGGGGGGTCCTTCCCTCGCTGTCGGTGATGTTGGGGTCTACGTTGCCGCGCTGCAGAAGGACGCGCAGAATCTGCTCGTGGCCTCTTTGAGCAGCAATGTGCACGGTGCTGAGCCAGCCTTTATTACTGTCTTTTTGGACGAGGCTGGAGAGCTCGGGGTTCACACTGCCACCTCGGTGCGCGGATGCGGCGACGGGGATATCTGTAGCCCGGGTAGGCGGAATGTCTTCCGCGGAGATTTGCCCCGGAGGATGATGCTGGTTTCGTGTCACTGCATCCGTAGAGGTGGAGCCGGTGTGAATGATCTGGTCTGCGATGGGTGATATACAATACGATGTGAAGAGCGAAGACGTAGTAGTATCTAGCGACGAATCCGCAGAGTTGACTCCATACAAGAAGCTATCGATCGCATCTGGGTCCAGAGCGACATCTTCAAAGTGTGTGCTTGGACCATGTGTCGGTATATCTCCAGCTCCAGGCGGGGGTGTGTCCGGGGTAGAAAAGAGGGGATCGAGTGTAGAGTTGGGCCCATCAGTCGGTGCTAAGAGATGATCATCATTACACGGGGGGAGATCTAGAGGGGCCGCGGGAAGATGGGTAGGATGGTCATCGGCGGGGGGCGCAACACCACGTTGCTTCTTCTCTGCATTAACCAACCACATACGGCTAGTCAGAAGCATCCTGTAGCAGTAGAGTTTCTATTTGTCAGGCTGGACTCACGACGGAACTTGCGCTGCGCGATGCGGTTTTGCATTCGACGACGCTCCGCGGGGTCGTTCATCAGCTGGATGGTGAAGTCCATCCTCCAGCATCCGCTCCAGGGGGCGCTCGAGGAAGACAGTTTGTCTTGACGTCGGCTATCATCGACGCTCGGAGATAAGTCCACAGGCAACCCAGAGCAGGGATTAGACAGCTCGGGAAACAGGTGGCGTTGATTTAGCCTCAGAGTTGCTCTCATTCCTGATTGGGTGTTATCACGTGTCGCCGGCTGCTAGGGCTTCGGGTCCGGCCCTAAGTGAGTGGCCTTCTTCGCAAGATTGCCCAACGGCGCTTAACAGTTGCCTGCAATATAAAAAGCTACAATAACTAGAAGTTGGGAATCTATCGTAGCTTAACGTTATTTCCTCGGAATATGGTCCTCTGCATTGACGACAGACTCGTGGAAGTGTTCTTTCCGCACTTCCACGAGTCCTCCAGTAAAAATAAATGAAAATCAAGGAAGTAGGGATATCTGAAGCCAAATTAACCTTTCCGCCTGTTTCGGAAATCCCCGTTACAGAAACGATTGCCGTCGAAATCACGTCAGCCTCCATTGTCTGGAAGTTGAAGTACCCGCAATACGCAGAAAAACAAACACCAAACGAATGGGCGCATGCCGGTGCGCAGAACTATAGAGGACTAATCCGTACTAAAAAACCATTAGCAAAACAATTCAAGAAAACGGAAGAAGCACCAAGAGTCGCGAGTCTCACTGCAAGATCAATATCCGCATGGAGTGCTGCAAACATGACATCTCTTCCCGGGGATGACCCAGACTTCCCTGCCTTCAGACTCGCACTTAGGGCAGCGGACACCCGGCATCTAGGTAGCTCATGGGACCTCATATTAGCAGGATGGTCGAACCACGGTTGGCCTCGATACTTGGGTTTATTACCAAGGAAGGAACTGCGCTGTAGTTTGGCAGCATGGTAGGTCCACTGGAACATTTCTCCCGCCCTTCAGCAGGCGTGCACGACGACTTCGCATCGGAGGTGGGCATTTTTTTTAATAACAATATAAGGACTGTAGAGAGTCTCCTGAGAAATCGGTGCTAGTTGGTTGCTGTGTGAGAGATTCCGCGACTGATGATGATGACGACTGACTGCGATAATGGGATGGGACGACGGGGTGATGGTTCATTATATACCCTTCAAGCAGCCCCATGGGCGTCTCAAACATGAACAGAGAAATGAGATGTTTCGCGGAAAATGGCATAATAGTGAGAAGTCAAATAGGTGCAAATACTTGGTTAGCCAAGCCAGGTGGGTACAATCGATGCAAGGTTACCCCGTTCGAAAAAGCTCAAGCCAATGCATATCAGAGGAACCGTTGCAGTTTTTATCATTCAGCATTATGCAAGCAAAGAACAAAGCGGTTAGAAATACGAGTCAGGGGGATATCTGGGAGCTCCCGCTAATCCCTTGCCTCCGAGTTTCTGCTGGCTAACTTATTGGCGGCATGGCCACGCCAAAACCAGAGCTGACCCTGCAGGAAGCGGCGCGTGCATTTTCGGTTGGCAGGGACAGGGGCTCGAGATCCATAGCGACAAGGACCAGGGAGCCCTGCACGTTAGGCTGAAAGGCTGACTTTCTCGCCGTCGAGAACTCGCGGGGCAGTGAAATTTCCAGGGATCGGCATTCTTGCTGAAGGTTACGTATGTATAGCATTCTCTGTGCCGCTGCTTCGCTTGCCTTTTCCATTTTGGTGCTGAGGAGTACATCTGAGCACAGGGTGAGCAGTCACCTAGAGTGCTGAGTAATATGTAGCCTCGATAAAATGCACCCAGCTTAACGGGTTTCAACCAACATCATTGTTTCATCTCCCGCCCGAGCAAATGACTAGTCAGGCATGTTGATTGATTGCATCAGCTTATTTCCACACATGACCCGTGGTTACGTTCTTTTTCTAAGCCACCGTATTTGGCTTTTTCTGGTCCCGAGTCCATCTGTCTCCAACGGTCCTCTCAGACTGGGAGCAGCGCGATCTGTGTAATGGCTTTCCCTACTCTGGAGACAAACGTCAGAGTAGGTGTCATAGAGCCATGCAGCTCAATGGGATGCATGCAATATCCCAGGAGCAGGCCAGTTCCTGAGAGCCTACTCAGCCTAGAGTCCATTCTCGAGAAAGAGATTTACATGGTGGTTCTGTTCAGTGACGTAACTTATCAACTATGAGCTGGGCCTGATTGGGTGGGAGGTAATCATAATCAGATCCCAGCTCAGCCGTATCTGATTCTGGTACTCTCTCCCTTGGAATTACTGGAGCTAGTTGAACACTATTGGGTTTTCTCTTTCTTACCGAGACAGACCCAGTACATTATTGCTAGAAACCATGCAAATGCAAGGACGCAGCTAGCCAACAGGCAATCCTTGCACAGGGAACACCAGTGGATCTCCACGCCAATAATAATTGCAGAGGAGATTGAACAGCTGCTCAGGCTAGATAGATAATACCCGCTCCGTTGGGATATCTAGTAGAGCGGATAACACGGGCACTAAGATAGTCTCCCGCCTTCCGTTTTGCTTTGCTTCTGGCTACTTCGTTGTTGCTGGGGCCTCTGCAGTTGCGTCTCTGTCACTGCTCAGTCACCACCTGACCGGGCCCCTTATCAGGACAACAGTGCTGACAGTACTAACCTTTGTTTCTTGTGAATTAAAGACTATCCTGCATGCAATTTCATTACCAATTGCTCTTAATAGGACCTCTCTGCGCCGGTCGGACAGAAGCGACAGAGTGGAGACAGCGCAGTTCTATGCAAGTATATGTCCGTGCATTTCTTTGTTCTCTTGCATCCATTGTCTCTGACGGGCAGTTTCAGCTTCACGCGTCCATATGGCATGAGAAACGAACCGGGCCGTTCCTTCAATGAAAAGAGTGCTTCGATACTAGTGATGCCTTAAGCGGTGACAAGAAGAGAAGTTTTCCACTACTCTGCAAGGGAAAAGCAATACGAATGCAGACGAATATCGACAAAGTCGAAAGCCAGAATGCAAGAGTAGCCGGGAACTCTGAGAAATTGACACAGCAATGAGAACGAAGCGGAATATGAGGGGACACTCTGTTAGGCTGGCAGGAGACTCACGTTTCACAAGGCTGCAGATGCTGCTCCTACGCTTGCCGGGTCATGGCCTCTCCAGGAAGACTTAGCTTGTGCAGCCAAGGTCGTTCTCAACTGTTATGTTGAACAGAGTTACTTGTCCCCAGGATGACAAATTATCGAAAAAGGACCCTATACCATGCCTAGCATAAGCGTCATCGGTACACAAAATATGAGTGAAAGTTCATTTCTCAAACAGATCACGGCGACTACAATACAAAAGAGCGCGAGGAGCCTGTCAAATCTAGCCCAGGACACGGAGGCCTCGGAACCTTACAGACGGAAAGTTCACGCGAGAGTCAGTCGGATCCGGCGTTGTATCGAGGAAGTAGAATACTTCATGGTTACCACCAAGAAATCATTCTCACCAACATTTACTGTCTTACCAGCGGCTAGACTCACCCGGAGAGCGCACTTAGCCCTTGCAGCTGTCATATACACTCCGGCTCGCGCCGCTGCACTTCGCAGAGATGCTCGAGGTAACCAATCACGCACAGATAACAACGGTAGAGGCTGTAAGCGTCACTGAACTGTTAGTATCTTCGGTGGCTTATCCCTGACGGATATGTACAGTTACAAAGCAGATCGAAGCTGCTTAGTATTGTTATCTCAGCCGGTTTGCGAGACGCCATAAACCCAAGGCTGAACCAGGCTAGCCAACCCAGGACCTCGTGGAATGAATGAAACCGAATTTAAAAGTGTCATGCTATTGCCTATTCGTCAGGTAGGCATTGTACGTACCATTTTTGGATCGGTGATAGTGTAGGTGGCCATGCATATTGCCCGCTCAGCGGTAACTACTGCGTTTTGACCTCCTGTTGAAAGTTCAACTCTAGTAGACCATGTACCTGGTTCATTTCATTTCTGTCGAATTGCGCCAGTTGCCTCCTGTTGGATCTGCTCAGATTCATAACCACGAAGACTGAGCGTCAACTTCCCCCCACCCCCTCCCACCTCTTTTTACTCATTCTATCAGGTTGAGGCAGGAGCTATAGCCCAACGGAAGTGGCAGTCGTCAGTAATTTTGTTGGCTCGCTTTAGCGGACACAGAGTTCACAGTCGCTCATCCTGTACGCGCTCTACAAGAAGGCAGATCCATGCTAGGCGACTCCTTCGGGGGCTATGGCCTCAGCCACGATTTATTTCCCTCTCTCTTTTAGAGAACGTGCATGATTAGCAGGATTACTACATACCCCTAGGACATACATGTGCGTGAACTGGGAAAGAAGTCCGCATTAGCTAGGGCTGGCTATTGCCACTAGTGAGCTGCGAATATGCTAAGTGCAGTCGAGTGTAGACTGACTCATGTAAAGTTCGTTCTAGCTGGGTTCACTACTGAAAACCATAATACTTCTTGAAGGACTACGTCCGCAGCAATTCCCTGGAAACGCAAGGGCCCTTTCTTTTCCATTCTTATCTAAGACCTACTTTAAACCGTAAGCTTCTATTAATCATCCCAGCTCATTTATGTTATACCTTTCAATAGAATAGATGCAATGCCGACAAGGTTAAGTCATACGACCGCAAAGATGTTTCGTAGGGTAAACCCGGTTCCCAGAATGGCCGCTCTGCGCAAGATGGAAAGAAGTTGACAGGAAGTAGGGCAACAGGGAAATCATTACTATTGTCATCTTCAGAAAAGTGTGCCGAGAAGAAGTCTCAAAGAAAACGGCCTCCAGTTAAGACCCAGCCAATAGTGACAAAACATCCCAGCTTGCCTACCTAGGTAGCTTGGTGGGTCACTTCTCCAGATCCAGCTGAAAATACAGTTGAGAATGCAGATAGTTCCGAAGGAGACCTCACTATTCCGGATTTTGGGAGCGCCGAAACAGACGTCTGTGAATATATGCAGCTATCACCGTATAGGTGCTTTCTTATCATGCTTCTCACAAGATTCGTCGCTACCACCACATAACTTTGCAATTAGAGACCGTCTACATTGGCTGTACCTTCGCGCCTTCCCTGCTAACAGTGCAGATCAGGTTTTCCATGTGACGTGCTTAAGGCGTAAGGTTTGCCGGTCCCGAATCCTGTCTTGCGTGGCTCCATTCGAAGCCCTTTACTCCTATCCAGCACCGCGGAGCGTAGCATTAATGCGTTTACCACATCAATCGCAAAACATTTTTAAATAAAACAAGTAAAAAAAAGTCTCAAAAATTGCGTGCATAGGGATTAGACTTTGTTAGGGTTCTCCCAGCGTCAGGGTGATATTTTTCCGGCGTGGACCAAGTTCGACTGGTTCCAGCAAGATCCGGCCGTATCGGGTGGTGGAACCTTCGATAGGACTGGCATCAACAAGCGGAGAACCGCGCAGATCTTACAAATACGGTAATGGGATGATTTCTAGCCTGTTGGCAATTCCCTCGGGATATGAACCGGATATCTCATTTGCTGCGCCATCATAATTCCCCGTCTTCGTGAGGTTTGGTAGAACATTCTTAATTTGATCTGGCCATGTGCGGAGTTGTGATGAGTGGATAGATCATCCCGAATGATGACCCGCACTGGAGACTGTTTTCCGTAAACGTACAAAGGGAAAGACAAGATCGGGAACACTTATCCGAACAGTCCTATCGATATATATATTTTTTTTGACCTAGGAGTCCCTTACAGAATCTAGTTCTACCGCGATCATGAGATCACGTACAGCCAGGGAATATAACTTGCCGCCGCACAATATAGCTACTAGTACAGCGCATGGAGGCACCATGAATTTCGTTGTCAAGGGGACCAGTTTGATGACCATTTACGAGGACAGATATCCTCGATGTGCGCTTACTTGCTTACTTGTGGAGTCACCAACGGAACCCTCGGAAGCGGTAATGCCGTGTCACATTCAGCACGTAGTAGGCAGTACCTTGTCTACAGATTCCCTATGCTAGGTGTGACGTTCGGAGTTCCTAGTTGAGCTGAGGGTACTAGGATCAGGCTCGTCGAGTATATCTGAGTCTGGGCTCAGGCTTGCTGAGCACTCACTAAGCGTCTACTGCTACTCACAGATTACTCGGAGCCATCTATTAAGCACTCAGCCCACACATAGTCCATACCTAAAGAAGCACAGCCCCTCCCCCTTCGGGAACTATTTTCTGATGGCTCTGAACATGCCCTCGTTTCTTGAGGTGCTCTATGCAATTCCCACCCCCAGAAAATACGTGATGATGCAAAAGTAGCATGGCAGAGTCTCTCCGTTACGTAGTGCCTAAGGGAAGTCCTTTTCGGGTTGCCTATCTGTACTTGCCCATGGGTAGCACCTCAGATATGAATTAGATCATGACTCACTCTCTTGACCATCCACTAAGGCTGCCATGGGCTCAGGTTGGGTTCTGTGCCAGAACTTAACCCATATGTCTGTCACAGACTCACAGTCTATATAACCCAACCAGAATCCATAGGTTGTATAAGTGCTAGGCAACGCCTAACGAGCAGGTAGTATATAGGTGGTGCTGGCCTATGGTAACCTATTGGCTACCATTCTATTGCCTTTTCGGGGCAGGGGCTCAGTAGTATGGCCTACTATGTCCCCTGACAGAAACTGACCGAGGAACCGAAGACAACTGCCGGATTTCTGGTACGAGCTCACCAATTCGGGGAAATACCTGCCGCATCACTTTTATCTCTATTGCGAGCAGGGGTCGGTCGAGGCAATTGTAGCGAAATCTTGCAAGCCTTCCTTTGGTTCTGGTGTGAGGGCCAACTGCTAGGAGAGGCTCTCGTTGTTCAACACCAACACACGAGCTAGGCTAGCACCAGAATTCTCGTTTACATAGTACTGCTAGTAGTCCCTAGGTAGTATCGTATTCGACAGCTTGTCCAGTTGGCTGAAGATGATGTCCATTTTCCTACTTTAGAGCCCAAGGATGTAGAGTAAGTGGTCTTATCCAACACCTTAATCTCAGATCTCTATTATATGCCTATCTTGAATTGGACCAGCTGCTAGTCAGAAGACTCCGAACAATGATCTATCCTTCCTAAGTCTCTATTACGGTCCTCAGTGACAAGCCTCGTGGAAGTGATATGCTGCAGACATTCTAAAACCGTTCTGTTAGTAATGCTAATACCTCCCAGTATTACAGTTCTCAGGCAAAGTTACGATTGCTTTCTGATTATCATCCCATATTAATCTCTAACATTCTAACAAGCGCCAGGAGTCCAGGAGATGGTGAAGGTTATTTAGCAACAGGGCGAAATGGAATTTCTTGGCTGCATACAAGATCCAGGGCCTGGAAACAGTCTGCCATGGGGACATATTGGACCAAAAAGGCCCAAGGCGCTAGTTGGTTCCTAATAGGTACCTAGGTAGTTCGTTAAGGGCCCTGGTATCCGCTCAGCAGTTGGGGTTGTCGCAGGTCACGTGGGTTCTGTTAGCCCAGACCGCCCTCACCTAGCCTAGAATAGGAAACTTGCGTCTTATTCTCTTATCATCAGTCTACCTTGCCTATTGTCAACTTCATCATTCTACACCATTCAACCTATCACAGTATGTTATCAACTGATCAGGGAAGAGAAAAAGAAGTCGAAAAACATGCCCAAAATGAGTTGAAATTGCTGAACCGCTCGATGATCGACAAAGCTACTAAAATAGTAACCAACAACAAGCCAGCATCTGACCTTTGGCCCCAGTTCCGACAAGTGACTTTTGACTATAAGAGAAAGAGATCCGAGATCCTTGAATCACAAAATCCTAAACCTGGGCTAAGAGGTGAGTATTCAGGGAAAGAATAAAACAAAAGGCAACCATTCTGATGCGATCTAGACCCTGAGCCTAAAGCTGAGCCCGAGAGACATGATAGCTTCAAACATATGATCCCGGATGATGATATTTGCATTCTGTGGCCTTTGTCATCTGCGCTACAGAATGTTTTGCAGATTGCTGCTACAGCTACGGGAGTTGTAGTCCAGAATGAACAGGCGTCCACATCACGTTTGATTCTAAGCGACCTTCTAAAACGTGGCGAGTTACTCTACCAGTACGCCATAAGAGCCGTTGTCCGCATATTGCCTGATACAGTTGTCAAGATTAACAAATCCAATAACACTACCGAAATTCACGTTCTTCACCACATCCACGAACACTCGCGGCAAATTCCAGCGCCTATACCCCTTGGAATGATTATGGTTGGTAAATGATCTTACACCTTTACGTCCTTCATCCAAGGAATTCCCCTTGACCGTATCTGGGGAAATCTCACATCCGACAAGAAATGCCATGTGCGAGAGCAACTCAATTACCTTTTCACTGAATTGAGGCGGCTTCCAGGACCGTCAAGAGAGGGATATCTGGGAGGAGGGACACCACCGCTCTGCAAAGCCGGCCATCGTTTCAGGAAAACAAGCTCTTCGCCCATTGTCAGCGAAGCCCAGTTTAATGAATTCCTACTCGAAGATTCCTGGTTAGAGCCAGCTCGACTTGATTATATCCGTATGAGCCTGCCAAATGATCATCAGATCGTAATGACACATGGTGATTTGTGTCCGCTTAATATCCTTGTCGAGAGTGAGGACAAAGTGCATATTTCCGGGATTGTGGACTGGGAGACCGGAGGGGCATACCCAGAGTACTAGGAATTCGTTAATGCTTTCAAGTCGTCATTCAACAGCCAAGATGACTGGTGTCTCTATCTGCCCGAGGCTGGTATTGGCAGGTTCTTCGATGAATATGCGAGGTATTGTGTCATTGGGCACTTTGCAAGAGAATAGCCGATTTGCCGAGCTATTCCCATCGCAGTACCCTACGGCCAGGGGGTTGTTGAAATACCGTGGTAAGATAATGTTGAATGATTTACCAGTTATTAATGCTTGGACGTGTACAGATAGATTCCAGAGAGCTCATATTTGTATAGTAGGTAGAATGTCATATGTCCCTACTTTAGGCGCGTTGACAACGCAAGAATCTACAAGTCTGTGAACTTTGAAAAATATATTTGAAATAAACTCATCATAATCTTCTTGCTATATATTCTTTCTGTCTTCAACTTGTTTATGGATTTCAAATGCTATTGAGTTCCAAAGTTATAATATAGACTTTTCACTAAGACTATTGTTGTAGGACAGTAATTTTCGAAAACATAACAAAATCAAATAAAACATATAAAATAAAAGATAACCAGCTGATTTCTAAACACAAAGCCATTTATCTAATGCTCATTCGTGCACAGATTTGCCTATATATATGGCAACTGATATCTGTATTCCATCATTGTGTTTCCATATTTCGAACTCACAAAAGCTAGGTTACCTAGGTAGTGTTACGACCCAAAGGAATCAGAACCTAGCGCCAGGGTTAGGAAGGCTCTGGAACAATATCTATCGTTGCGTGACTAGGGATAAGGTGGAACCAGATCACGGAACTAAACTCACGCAAATCGTTTGAAAAACATTGAACAGGTATGATTGCAGATTATCCACAGCGCCACCGGCTGCTTTCAACTAACTTGACGAATAGATCCGTTCCTCCAACTAGTCAAACGGGAAGTCCATCTCAAGCTATGCATCATTGTACGTTCAATATCTGTCCTAGAACGCGCTTCTCTTCTTCTGGTATTTTCCTCGGACATATGAAAGTCCACGATCATCTTCCTCTAAATATGCCTCTTTCTTCAACGCCTCAATTGCCTGCATGACCCAGTTCTGACAGTTCTACCCGGCTTTCGTGCTCACGGGCACTCCCTCGAGCACACTTGGGGTCTCAGGCCAGACATCCGCCTCGATACGTCCAATGTGTATTTTCTGCTTCTTGCTTTTGGAATTTTCCATTTCAACCGAGCGGCTATGGTAGCGGAAGGATTGGCCAGTGCTGCCGAGCGCCTCGAAGATGAGCTGGTCACCATCGTCGTCGACAGTATGAACGCACCAATGCGGCGTGTCATTGGGCGTGCAGTCGAGATACATTACGACGTACATTTCGGCCATTGTGAGAGGCGATTTAGAGTGGTAGCGAGAAGCGGTAAGTATTTTGGTTTTCGAAAGGCATTGTTACTATATGTTTCAGCTATCAGCGTATCTAACAGCGTGTCGCTCTACTTACCGTGTACTTGATCCGGAGAGTTGATTGCAGACTTGTTCTTCATTATGAAATGTTCTTCCCCTTAAATGCTTTTTGCAACCCTGACAGGCTAAAGACGTCTTTCACAACCCTGTCTCTGTAATGCCAATTGGCGCCAAAATTTTGCGCCTTGTCTAAGGCTGATAGGACGACAGTACTTGTAGTTGAGACAGTTGCCGCTTGCTCAAAACTCCTTCCGGCCTATAGAGTGTTATGGGGAAGCTAGAAAAGCTGTGCCGCAACTCCTGGCGGCTCCGCAGATAGATTTTCTTGTATTCCATTGGCAACCAGAACTGAAGGATCCCGCGGCTCAGAGCGGCACAGTATGTATTAAATTCAGAGGAGAAGCAACAGAACTCGAATATAACACTATTGGGTGTCATTAGGCGTTACAGTTCTTAGCTCGCAATATTTGTGCTCATTCGTGTGTTTCACTGCTTTTATTGGCACAGTGGCACAGTCCGCATATCCTCAAGGATCTTTAGCCCATAAATCAGACGCCTGGCTGAATTAACCGCCCCGGAAGGCTCTCCAATTCGGCTCAAGTAGCTTGCTCGCATCATGCTAAAATCTTCCACAAACTTCTGGGCCAATCAGAGCTGGTAATAAACTCTTAAGATGGATTCGCCGTTACACACCTGGGCAGTTAGGTATTTAGGTACCTTAGTATTCTACAGGATGGCAAGCCTCCACGACATGGATGCACCCGGGCGTTCAGGCAATCCGGCCCTCGCTATGCCTGAGCCGGCAGTCGACCTCGGTCACAAGCGCCTATGCAAAAAACCACCTGGATTCACTCAGAGTGTTAAACAATAAGGCCAAAGTAGTGCGATTTACTACGATGCTGGTCCGCTAATTCTACTTCTTAAAAATAATATCTACTCTGCCCTACTATAGACTTTGCCCTAGCTAATACTCTGTTAAACGATAAGATGGCAGGAAGATCACTGAATTAGGCATCATTTGTTGCAAGGTGGACCTGCAACCTCTTCCCGCACTCTACATCCACGCGCCGTCCTTGTCACCCCAGTATTCATCACATGGTCTCGAGCCCTTGCGGCTGGCGACAGTGGCCGAATTATAACAAAAATTGATGATTACCCTCACGGCTGCCATGACCATCACACTCCATACCAGGTATATCCTTTAACATATCTAGAGTTTCATGATCAGTATATGGTATAGATACAAACCACTGATTGGCGGTTTACGGCATAGCACAGTTGCACTCTATCAGTGTCTTCACTGTAGCGCGTCTGCATCATCCTGGTGTTCTCGCACTGCTTGCTTGTATCCACGCTGGCTAACACATAACAGTGGTAGATGTCATAGACCCTCCGATCTAAGAGGGGTTATGGCCAGCATAGTGTATGCGTGGGTGTACATGCACTGTTCCGGTCAAGGGAGCTTCATCATTCAACAGAATCTGAAGAGGAACGAATCCATCAAAATGTGATGTAGGAAGGTGAGTACCCAAAGGGCAACAACTAGTCGTTGAGGCCAATCGAAGACAAACACGCATTTATAGTAATCTAAGGAGAGCCACAAGACAAACAAACAGAAAAAAAAAATCCATTGCTTACCATAAGCGGAAAGAGGGGCCTGGACCTTGGCCTAAACATCGCGGAGAGGGGGGATGAGACATACGTACTTCCAAGAAAACCATCATCACACCCACTTGGTATTACAGCACCATGAAAAGGTCTGTGCTTTCTTAAGAAAGATCCTGAAGTTGTCAGCAGACACGGTAGGGAAGCGTCCGACTATTTCCAAACTATATTGAGCGGGAATACCCTTACGCTTTACCTGAGTACGGTGGAAGACGCGCTATGGTGGCTGACATACTATAGTACATTTTCAATAGGACCCTTATTACACAATCGATCTAACAATGATCGAAAGAAGCAGACAGATAAAGGGTACATACAGCAGAAGAAGCTAACCCGTGTTACATAAAAACCAACTTGACACCAATTGTTTCACAGCGCTATGCTAGGTTGCTCATAGACCACGCAAGAAATTCGACTCCTTAATCTCCTTCCGTCTAGCCACTCTAGCACTCTTGATAACTTGAGCACGTTTTTGCGCATCGACCGCAATTGCTGCCAAGTCATCCGCTGGGCGTTCTTGTCCGCTGCGGTTGTATGGAGCCGGCGTAATGTCTGTAGCTTGATGGTGAACTGGAATCTTAACGGGTAGAGATGCAAGGCGAGCAGCCATTTTCTTTTCGTGGCGTTTCCGTTGCTTTTTGTTCATAGCTGGAGAGATAACACCGTTAGCAAAATACCATTTTCCTAAAAAATTCAAAGGGAAGCTATATCATACTGCTCAGATCAACACCGCCTTCCGCGGTAGATTTCTTCTTTGAATCTTCCAACAAACCCCATAGCCAGTCGGGGTACTCCGAATCTTCTTTGGCAAAGAGATCTGGTTTGTTCTTGAAATAATTCAAACCGGCCAACTTTGTCCCCGCAACACAACTGCTCACAGCCTTTCCACTTGGTCGTCTCTCGAACTCAGCAGGACCGGCTTGAGGTGTGCTGAGAGGTTGCGAGACGCCGGGAGTCGCAGACGAAATGGCAGAGGGGACAGAGACATCGCCAACTACAGGTTGTCGGGGAGCCGGAGGTGGAGGAGCCGACACAGAAGGCTTTCCATCACTGAGGTTTCGTGATTGGATCTTCTGCCATCGGGGTTGACGAGAACACGACGAGACAGATAAAGCTGTAGTGTGCGTGTGTTGTAGTCGGGATAGAAGATTTGTCCGGCAACGTTGGCAGATCATTGTTAGTCGAAAGTATGGGATATTCGCGGAAATCGAAGCGGCATATAATTATTTCGATTATCGGGAGGTCTCAATCGGCAAGACCGTCCTAGCAAGAACTATGTCGCAACTTGTCAACTCCAGTCGCTTTCCGACAGAAAGTTGCGGGATGAATTTGGCGCTCGAGACAGGATCGGGTCACGTGGTAAAATTGGGCTGACTAACACTCGCGTCCCATCGGTGGCTCCGAGCTGTTTCCTTTCCGGGTACAATTGGCCACTACATGTTCGTTTCTATGAAGTTGAGTCAAAAGATTGCCCTTAGTACCAAGTACTATATTATATATTTGCGTTCTTAATCTGCTATCCATTCTGGCTAGTTTTCCAGAACAACGGAAGAGAAGGAGAGTACAATTCTTCGGCACTATTGAAGAGCATCGCACCACATAAGATAATGCTAATGCAAAAATCGAGTGAGTATTAGTATTCATAAATTCGTGAAGTCATAAAGGTACCCCCATGGAAATATAGTTTCAGCCTTTTTGGAAAATCTGAAATCTCGAAACCAAGCCTGATGGATAAAATCGAATACGAACTCGACGTCGCCTCTCAACTAATTACCCCCGTAAGATTTAAGGAACTCATCTCTCATAATGGAACTAACATCAGAGTTACGATATGGACGGGGCTCCTCCCGAAGCAAACCTTGCAGTTGGTCTCGTGCTCCAGGCGAGAGGGATCTTGACTGTGAGCTTCGATGCCCCTGTGCGCGAGGGGCAAGCGGCGGTGACCCATTACTGGAAACAGAGGAGTAACCAGCGGCGGCCGATGCGCGTGGGGCGAAGACAGGGAGGGAATTGCTGCTTGGTAGACGGAGGAAGGGGTCTGTTTCTGTCGACCCCTGGCTTGATCTGGTCATAACAGATGAAGGATGGTGCGCCTGTTGGCCACCGAACATGGGGAAATTTGACACGGTGCTATACAAGGTCGATATACCTGAAGCAGCTGAAGAACGCCACGAGTCGACCGCACTGCGAGGGATAGTGATGATGTCCTCTTCTATCGGGCCTGTTTGCTTTATTGCGGTGGGGATATCCATTGGCTCCGGGCCGAAGTGGCTGGCCATGATCTTGTGGGCCTTTCCGACCCAGAGCATCTGTTCATGCTCGCGCAGGTAGCGGCTGCCGCTGAATGATTTCTGGACAATATTTCGCGTCATCATGCCGAGCTTGCGCCGGTTCGTGCTCTTCTCATACATGCGGCGGGTGATACGGGCAACGTCATCGGGAGTCGGGGATGAAGAAAGGATTGGTGCTGGCTCGGTGTCATCCGCATATTTGCTCCATTCGCCTAGAAGAGCGAGCATACCAATTTGTGCCCTTGCTAAGGCTAGCGCGTCGTTAGGTGCGACCACCGTGCTGAATCGGGAGAAGTCGTCAGGGTCGCTGAGGACACGGAGAGAGGCCCCTACGTCGGTGCACACTACGGGAGCGCCAGTCAACGCAGCCTCACCCAGCGCAAGCGGAAGACCTTCCGAGAGGGACGAGTTTAAGAATAGCCAGGTGTTTTCAAGCACCTTCATCGGATCAGCTGTTCCACGCAACGTCACCTTCCCTCGGAGACCCTTGGAAGCAAGCAGCTCCTGACATTCCGTTGAGTACGTGGGTGCCTTGTCAATGGCTCCGTAGATGTCAAGGTGATAATCATCGAATCCCCACTGGTTTATGATTATATCGGCTGCCAGAAGCGCCGTTTTGATGTCTTTGGCATACCAAACATGCGACAACATGGTCACGGTCGGATGCCTTGACTTGATCTCCTTGACTGGTGAGAACTTCTGCATGTCTGTAATTCCGTTGACGACAGGATCGACCTTGCGACGGAATGTGTTACGATGCTCTATCGTGCCCTGGCAGGTACCGATTTCTACCTCCCAGCCCGGGTTAAAGAAATCTGCACAGGGCAGGATGATATCGGCGTGATGCATGGTGACGACGGAAGTAACCCTCATGAGACCAAGAAGTGCGTTACGAACAAACGGTGACAGTGTGCAGAGCGCAGAGGAAAGGCAGAGGTTCGTCTCTCGCCAGCTGATAGCGTGGTCCCAGATTTGGAGAGTGCATTTTCTCTTGATCTTGCACACCACTCCATAGGAGGCGCTAACACTGTGGTGCGACGCCTGAAACACTGAGGGAATCTTCTCAGGAACGGGGATCGAGAATATGAACAGATACCGGTACCAGATGTCTAGGGCAGTGTCGAGTGTACCTAACGTAGGAAGCTCAGTGTCCAGCCATTGTGTCGATGGGATCGTATTGGGCATTCCTTGGGTCAACCATAGCTCGCGCCAGCTCTCCTTGACGATGTCTGTTTTCCACACTTGAGTCCAGTGTCTCGAGCTTTGGAAGTACGTATTGAGATTCACCAGTGCCCTGGTGGCCTGCCAAACGTCAGACTTGGACAGATTTACTGCACGAGCACCCTTAACCAATGCCGTTAAAATAGGGATAAAATTCATCTTGATGTCGAACTCTGTTGCAGATGTGACGTTGTCAACTTCTGAGTCCAGTTTATTCCTGAAAAGACCATGTGTGGGCGTGAGGAAGTCCAAACCCCAGAGGGGGATGACTTTCAACGATTGTACGTTTTGCTCCGTCTGATGCTTAGGTATCCCAAAATCGTTTGCTGACTCACAGATCATATGCCACTTAATGGACTTCAAGGAATTGATCATATCGCGTCGGCAGGCAGAAACGCCACCACCTTCGTTCGGCCACGTCCCTGTATCAGCGGCCATAACGTGGAGGGTCTTCTCGGTATCGGATCCGAAGTCTTTAGACCTCGTGTAGACCGGCGTGTCGCCTCCTGGCCCAAAGTTAAACAGGTCGCTGATCTTGACTGCTAGCGGTGTCCAGCTGGATATGTTGTCATCGAGATCAGTACTAGCCATAACGGCGTCGGCGCGCATACTGAGGTAGTTCTTGGCCGATCTGAGATCACCACGGTCGCGGCAGCGCCAGTATGGGGTTAGCGACTTTTCGTTGCGCAGCAGTCGATCGTCCAGCCAGCGGACCGTGATGCCGTCGAGGTCGATTCGATCCTTCCAAGACTTCCACATTATAGAACGAGCACGGGATGTCGAAACCGGAAAGCGTTTTTTTGTTAACCCCAGAGTTCGCGTAATGAAATCCGAACTGAGCGTGTCGCAGTAGAGGAGTGGGTTATCATACACGAAGCTAGCGTGCTTAGGCTTCTCCAAAACTCCCAGATAATCGTTCTCAATCATGGGTGGAGTCTGCAATTTCTGGCCGTTGAGCGTGGTGAAAATTGTCGGATGGAACTTATGGTCATATAACCAGCGGCTCTCATAAACGTCTGGACCTTGGACAAAGGTTGCTTCCGTGACCTTGGAGTGAGGAATCCACCGATCCACCTTTTCAGGACGGCGACGCGGCGGTACGCACCAAGAGACAGTGCAAGTGATATGCATGAGCACAAACTCGGCACGTAGCAGCTCGTCGCCGAAACGAGGGTTCTTTCGATAATGATATTTAAACCGCACGAGGTTCCCGTCTTTCATATAAGACCCAGCTTCGATCAGACCCTTTCTGTTGTACTGGACGCACTGGTGGTTGTTTTGCCCTTGCACGCAGCGTCGACCGATTGGGATTCTCGCGTGGAAGTCTTTTGACAATCTGAACACCCTCTTCGCTGGAGCGTGGTAGTCGTAATGGTACTCGTTGAGCAGTTTGCCCTTGTCAAACTCTTTTCTGGCGTACAGAAGCATGTCCTTCGAGTAAATGCAGGCATACTTGAGCAGTTTCTTCCCCTCCGGCTCGGATTTGTGAGCTCCTCCGATGTAGTAGAGCAAGCTAAACCCGCCATCAACTTCCGGGTGCTTGAACGCCGTAAATGTTCCTTCAAGGCCTTTCATGATGAATCTATTCTTTTGGATGGTGATGGTGTTACCTTCGGTCTCGTCCCTGAGCTGCTTAACATTGTCTCTGCCATGGAAGAGGAAGAGCTTCAGACCAAGATCTTGAATCATTTTTGCATACACCCAGACCAAGTTGAGGGTGAATATGCAAGGGACACGAACCACCGCTGGTTTTGACTGCATGACATAGTCGAACTCTCGTTGGAACTCCGGCTCTGCGACCAGGGCTATGACAATGAATTTAAGCCCCGCGCCAATCGAATGGTACAGTCTGCTGACTCGTCTTTTGAAAAGGGACTGAGCTACCGGGAGAGTTTTGGAAACATAAGAAACGAGCGGCCTCGTCTCGGAGTCATTACGGACAGCGTCTTCCCCAGTGCCACAGAAGGCGTAGTCAAGGACGCTGGCGGCGGTAGCTGCTCCAAGGTTACATCGACCAACGTGCACATCTAGATTATCCGTGTCAAATCTGCACAGATTCTCCCTGAGCCACTGCCATTGGGACTCAGTCAAATGACACGGCTGGCCCAAACACCTTTGAAGTAGGACCAGTCTTATCTTCCCGGGCAGTACGTCCCAGTGTGAGTCGGGCTCGAAACCTAGGCATAGCTGCCGTAACAGCTCCTTCTTGGCCCAGCGAATGACAAGTTGAGTATTGTCTTCCCCACGAAGCTGTCTAGCCATGGTCTCGGTAACACCGGCCATTACGATGGACTCCGAAAGAATGGCGTACTCGTGGGGAACCCGAAGAATTGTTTCACCTACGGCGTGAACAAGGGCTTCAGCGATGACCTGACAATTAGCACTGACGTCGATGCGCTGGTTCATGCCTCGTCCGATCCCGACCAGAAGGTTTAGCTGCTTTGCGGTGTTACAAGTCAAGGCCCGGATGCCAGGGCCCAGAGAATCTATGGGGACAAGCTCGAGCACAAGTTCACCTCGTTCCCACATGTTGAGTGCGACTTTGACGATCTCCTTGGAATTCGGGAACGCCTCTTCAATCCGTGATTCCTCCTTTCGGGATGTCAAGAGAGATTTCACTTCGACCCCAGGGTGGATGTTAGCGTCCACCCTGAGCCGGTTTTCTGCAGGCAGCGCTGCGAGGTTCTCGTAAAACGTCTGCAGTTCTTGCTGTGACCACTCTGGGTCATCCCATGGCGCAGTGAAAGCGTGGAATGTCTTCCCCAGCTCGACAGGAGAGTCGACCTTGGGAGGCATTCCCAGTTTTGCGGTCCACAATGTGAGAATCGCCACTGTCCATGTCGCAACCCCGAGCCCAATAACCTCTGACCATATGAAATGCGGCAGGCAGAGCTTGAGTGCGATCCCAACAGGCAGCCCAACGACAAAGCCAGCGAGTAACGGTTTCAGTGCATGGGGCCCGGAAAATATTTTTGTGTACTGATACCATAGCAGGCCGGTGTAGGCAAGCACGTAAGCACTAAATATGCCCATCGACTGCCAGGAATCCTGAAAAATGGAGAGCAATGCCGTCGCCAAAGCAAGACTCCACACGTGGTACATGAAGTACTTGAAGAGGATTTTCCAATATGCCCGTCTCCGGAGTATAACGTCGCGCTTCTGAGAAGTACGGATATCCTTGGAAGTTTTAACTGGCATAGGATCCTGCGATCCGATATAGTCATGGAGTTCTTGTGCTTTAACGTCGATCAGCACGGCGCCGACCAAGTAATAGACCAGACCAAAACCAACTGCCATTCGGTGGCCATTAGCCAGCCCCGCCGAAAGACCAATGACTTTCTCTCCCGTGAGAAGATCAACCCACTTATCGAGTAGCGCAATAACGAAATATAGTACGCCACACCCGATCTCTGTGGAGGATTGACGCCAGTGGATGAAGGCGCTGTGCAGGCGAAGGCCTTTCTGCGCATTCCCTAGCACTCCCAAAGCAACTTTTGTGTTAATATTCCAGGATGAGCTGAAAGGGATGGGCCGAGGCACATCAGCATATTTGCAATACCAGTTGAGCAGGAAGTTAGTTGCCTCCCAGTCCCGTGCGAGTTCTTTAACGAGCTCGTTGGACGTACGCTTGGAAAAGAAGCTTCGGTTCGTTTCCTTCAGGACGTCCATGTATAGCGCTTCTCGGGACAGTTTTAGGACGGCAGGGTCACTCATGGTCCCAAATATCTTCTCATCGTTCCCCCCATAGGTAGCTACGTACCACTTTCGGATCTCATTGTCGTCAGTTTTACGGAGCGTCTGGTACCATGTCACCCACTTGGAACCGACATCTCGCAAACCTAGCAGGAGCACAATGATGAATACGTATATGGAGATTAGATATATCATGGTGTCGTGTCCCGCGAAGGTTGTGATGACAGGTGAGACAAACAGGACAGGGACCGACAGAAGAATGACCTTTCGACCAGAGAGAAAGCTTGAGCCGGGATAGCTAAAGCTGGCGAGAGCAGCAAATACGACAAAATATACGGTCAAAGAGATCAGATATAACCAGAAGACCACTCCTGACACAGGACCCTTGGTTGAGGAAAGACAGATGAACCCGATCAAACCACCGACAATGGTCAGAGCTATCACGGCAAAGAGTCGTGTGAGGACGAACATGTTGGCTGCAGCGAATGCCATGGAGACCAGGTAGTACGAACCTCCCACGGCAATCCATGTCCCCACTGCGCCAGAAAGCAGGAGAGCAATCATGAGGGCTATTGTAGCACTCTGCTGATCGTCATAAGACATGAAAGCAGACAAATACAGTCCCCTTCCAATGATAGTAAGAAGTATGATGTCGATTAGGGCCGGAATGGCAAAGACACTGAGGAACGTGATCCGCTGATACGAAGGTAAAGGCTTGACTTTGTCGTCTGGATTGACATTTATTTGAGCTCCAGCATACGCTGTTGCCATTTCTGGAGCTCCATTGATCCACGTTGGTGGCTGGTTTTCCGAGTAATAAGCCCTGAAGCGATCTGACAACAGCTTTCCAAAAACGCTGGGAGAGACGTCAAAGTATGCCTCACAGCGTGAGCCTAGCGCGAAGGATTCGGCGAAAGCCGCTGCCTGGTCAGATTGACTGTTGAATAGTGGATTCCGGTCCGTGACTTCGTTGTAAATCTCATCGAAGGCGCCCTTTCTGGCCGCACAGAACAGCGCAAGTGCCATCATATCGACGTAGGCATCAATGCTTGGCTTTTGAATCAAGTCACAAATACCTTTGGTGATTCTGGCAAGATCACTTTCGCGGCGCTCCCTTAATATTCGGGTCAGGGTATCATCAACTTCATTGAACAGGGAGAGACATCTTGATCTTGAAGGGTGCTGGCAGTCCTGTTCCTGGTACCAGACTACTCTGGTGTTGATCAAAATGTCGGGTGAGACCGTCCCATTGAGATATCCAACCGTGTTAATCTCTTTCATCTGAGCAAGGGACGGTATGTCGATTAGCTGATTGCGAGTATAGGCGCAGACAGTTTCGCAAAGTTCGTCTTTTGCATCTGTCAAGGTTAGGTGTTGCAACAATAGCAGACGCTCTTCCGGACTCAGCACATCAATGTCTTGGACCAGACGGCGTGGCAATCCGGTGTCTTCCACAAGATCGTTGGACCACCGCGCCAGTGCAACTTCAACTTCAAAACAGATATGTCGTGGATAGCCCTTCGCAGAAAGAAAAGTATGTAGAATGGTCCCAGCTAAACCCTGTGCGTTTTTCGAAACGAAGATTTCGACTCCATCCGATTCCATCTGATAAACGGCCCAGAAACGGGCATCAGGGCCTTTTCGGAGCCCAGAATCCAAGCTCAAGCTCACCCGCAAGAAGTCCTTTGACGCAAAATGCGCCAACTCCTTAATCGATAACAGGACGTCCTTGGGACCAGTCCACTGCGACATCATGAAACTGTCATGAAATCTCTTGAAAAGAGTACCGATGTCTTGAATTTTGGCTGATGGAACTGGGTGGAGAAGTCCTAAGGTTTTGAGCCGTATTTGTGATTGGAGTGTCTCGGCAAACGCCAAAGGGGTCGGCTCTGATCCAAGAGGGACGCATCCGAATCTTTGGTACTCCATTCCCAACAGTGAGATTGATAGGGGATTACCCTGAGATTTGGCCTGTGCAACCCATTCGGGAGGATCGCGCAGAGTGGCCCATTCCTCCTCTTTGGGTAAAAGCTCGTGCTTTGACGAGGCTAGGAACTGTCTGAGAGAAGGAAATAACGGGAGCAGGGTGTCCCATCCTTGCCAGTCGTATCCATCACGTTGAATATGTAAGTTCTTTCGCCAAGTGTCATGCGCACTCATAACGTTGTCCTCCTTCAGCCATCCGAAAGCTGGAAGAGGTTCAAGTGTCACGTTTATAGAGGCATCCGTAAGGGCAGATCCATTACCAATCCAGGTCAGAGCGCTGTAAAAGTTGCACCATTGCATGGATCTTCTTATTATGGCATTCGTTAACGTCACGCTATCGTCGACGGTCTCCCAGGCCAACACGACAAAATCTCTCATACACGCCTCAGACACAAACGCTTTGATCGTCGGCTTGAGCTTGAGCATTTGGAAGTAGTCCCTCTTCTCCCCGCATGGAAGGATACTCGCATTCTTGATGACCAGGCCCGCTATGGCGGTGATCTGTAAAATTTCTCCGTCTTTTAAGAAGTCCGGCGGCGCAGTTTCAAGATATACAGCAAGACCAAGAGAGTCAATCGCCTCACACAGCCTTTTTTGAACCGAAGAATTGAAAGTACTTTCCCAGTTTGCCAGTAAGACCCCACTGAAAGCCGCGCCGTTGAAGTATGTCGTCAAGACTGTCTCGATCTTTTCGATTGCCGTCACCGTCGAGTCTTTCGGCGAAATAATGGCGTTCAGGTCAAGTCTTCCCAGTACCTGTTTTCCATCAAGCTCAGAAATAGCACTAATCACGCCGACCTGGAATGGATCAACGATTAACAGCTCCCATCTGGACAGAAGCTTGGACTGAGCTTGAGTCAGAGGAATACCAAAGCCACCTAGATAGACGCCAAAGGATGACGGCTTTCTGGAGCTTTCCAGTCTGTTGCATATGCTGAAATTTTGATTTGAGAGCCTTTCAAGACTTTTGGCGACGTCCCTAGGCAGTTTTACGGGTGCTGGCCTCGACTGTCGGAGAGAGTGTGTTAGAAGCAAGTTTGGAAGAGAGTAGGCCTCTCCTCACCTTGAACCATTTGATACACCTCTTTGCAATACAGTAAAAAATGTACAAGCATCCTATGGAGACACTGGCCAGAAATAAGCCGATGAGAAACTACGAACGTTGTCAGGTTAGTTCGTTCTCGCTACCACAATAGAAAATCAGTCTGATCCGACTTACGAACTGCCACCAATATGTGTGCATCCGATTCCAGCCAAGGGCTGTAACATGGAGGATTTTCGCCATTTTGGTTTATCGTATGTTCGAACTAAGCGAATTTAAGACGGCTATGAGAAAACCGCGATGAGAAAGTAGTCATTCATTAAGAGAATGGACAAAACCACATGCCCGAATGGGCAGAGTTCCTGGGGAAAGGGAAATGAACGACTGACTTCCTTCAGTCTAGGGTCATGAGAAGGATATTATAGGAGTCCGTGTTTACAGACTACCTGGATGGATGTCAAGGATCTGCAAAAGGTATTCAGAAGTGAGAGAAGGAAGATCCCCAGCTTTCGCAGAGATCGAACGCAGACCCTTCTTCCTAAGGTAGTTGGCCGACAACGGCCACAAGAAACAAAAATAGCAGACGGCAAAAACACCTCCAAATGCTGCGCTAGCCACTAAAGCATCAAACTACTGTCGCCTGTCCAAGACCTTGCGCCGGTATGATCTGGCCTGAAGGACGTCTCGGATAAATCAATTCGTGGGCCGACGATACTTGCCAACACAACCGCGCCAGGATCCGGGGCGAGGTGGGACAACATAGACCCATTTCTCAATTCTATTCCAGACAGACTCTCCTTGTCGACCATGTATTATCGTGCCGCATGGAATCAATAGAGACAATAGGAGTACTGCTATTATTGGAAACGTTGCCAGCCAATGGCTAACCGGCGGCATCGAAGGACAAGGGACCCGGTTGCTAGGTCGGAAAGTTCTTTACCCTTCCGCTCGATTGCATTGGCCTTGCTGATTTTGACAAACCATATGCGCTGTGGTTGGAGAGAAGAATAGGAAGGCAAATGGAGGGCTCCATCATGATGCATTTGCAAGGGACAAGCGCTATACCGACGGCTTGGTACGTAATTTTTAAAACTCCAGTCATGACCGTATTTCTGTTCTGGTAATACCTTACTATGGATTTAATACTAGAAAACTTACGGTTATTTACATACATCAAGACATGTGCTGAATGCCCTCATTGTTGGCAAGATTGGGGGGATATTTTTAGCTCTCTTGCCTCGTCTATGTGGATATCTGCAGACTCATTGTGTACACAGTTTCTCATTTGTCATATGCTCACTAGTACGGATGAAGAAACTTCTCAGTGTAGTAATGGAGAGCGAGTAGAACAATCCCGGTAGTTCTTTGCGGTAGCCCTAATTTCACTCCTGCTCGACATAACTCGACCGGCTATAGCATAAATATATATGCCTAAGTCCGGAAGCTCCAACCTAAATGCAATTTCAATCACATCCAACCTGTTATTTGAAGAGTAACCTAATACTATAAGAATGAGGGCATTTACAAGCTCTGAGAAGCTCCATCTGGAGGCACCCCAGGAATTCCAGTAGAAAATTTTGATGCCCTCTCTCAAGTCAGACAATTCAGCTGCCAACTGTTTCACAAACCACTTTTCAACTTACTCCATTCTGCCCGCCTATTAGTATCTCCGTAAACACACCATTAATTAAACGAAAGGAGGTATTTGCAGACCCGCACGGCTAGCAACCTGCAAGGTCATGGGGCAACTCACCCAGATACGAGCTCATATGTTTGACTGCCAACGATGGCCAAGACTGGGCGAGAATGAAACTGTCGTATCAACTAGCCTACTAGAAGCCGATTCTGGGTTCGGGTCGCATTACCCTTGCGAGTACGTTGTTCGACTGAAATCGCTATGCCAGTCCCGCAACTCTCTGGATCTCGTATGGCTCAAATGTCCCTTGCAGACTCGGTTGTCTCTGTCTGATAACATTTCCTATACTACTCTTACTTAAATAAACAATGTATATCCTCAAATAACCCTGGAAAGCCCTGTCTTGTGGTGTTCTTGTAGCAATTGACTTTGCCACTTGACAGCATGTCCCTCACTTCGTCTTCTGTTGTTTCGTCCGCTCTTTCCTCGACTCCCACGGCGACGACGGCAGCCAATTACTCTGGGAGTACCGCTGCCTACTATGGTACCTTGCTGGCCAATGTACTAGTCCTAGCCCGCGATTCTGATGCGTCTCAGATTGCTACTTCCGGGCTCAATGCCTATGGCATTCCTTTTACCACCGTACTTGTTCCCCAGGGAGGCATTGAGCTGCCTTCCCTTAACAGCAGCTCTGGGGGCAATTTTGGTGGCATCATCGTAGCATCAGAAGTCAGCTATGATTATGGTGGTACGACTGGGTTTCAGAGTGCCTTGACGGCCGACCAATGGAACCAGCTGTATGCCTACCAGTTGGAATATGGTGTTAGAATGGTCCAGTACGATGTCTACCCGGGCCCAAACTTTGGGGTGACTGCTCTGAATGCCGGATGTTGTAATGCGGACACTGAGCAGTTGTTCTGGTTTTCTGATACAAGCGACTTCTCAACCGCGGGCTTGAAGAGCGGGTCTGCCGCTGGGGTGAGCACTATAGGGCTCTGGCACTATTCAGCTTCCATCACGGATACGAATACTACAAAGCGGATTGCCCAGTATGACGATGACTCTGTCGCTGCAGTGATCAATGACTTTAGTGGCAGACAGCAGATGGCCTTATTTACGTCAGTCAATACGTCTTGGAGCGCTACTTCGAATTATATCCAGCATGCCTGGATAACTTGGTTGACGCGTGGGCTATACTCCGGATATCGTCGAGTCAATCTGAACACTCAGATAGACGACATGTTTCTCGAGACTGATCTGTATATTCCGAACGGGACGACGTACCGGGTAACCACTGAGGATTTGGACAGTGTTGCGAGTTGGGTTCAGGACATTAACGGAAGATTGAACCCTGGTAGCAGCTATTTCGTGGAAGTTGGTCATAACGGGAACGGCAACATCGAAGCTTCTGCAGACGCCAGTGCTGGTGACTCTCTCTGTCAGCCAGGTCCTATCGAATATGGCTCTCCCCCTGATACTCCTCTGGAATTCAAGAAGCCTCTCGGCACAGGAACAAACCTCTGGCCATCTACTCCTACCAACTATACTTGGTCCAGTGACTGCACGCAAGAAGATGCCCTATTGCTTTGGTGGATTAATCCGAGCAACCGAGACGCATTCGGTCATATCTCGCACACGTTTACGCATGAGGAACAGAACAACGCTACCTACACGGATGTCTATAAGGAGATCTCCTTCAACCAAGCGTGGCTGAGCCAAGTCGGCCTCGCCTCGGCGGCACACTTCACTGCCAACGGGATAATTCCACCCGCCATCACCGGCCTGCATAATGGCGACGCTCTACAAGCATGGTGGGACAACGGCATCCGGAACTGCGTGGGTGACAACACCCGTCCTCCGCTGGTAAACCAGCAGAATGACAAGTGGCCGTATTTTACAACATTCGACTCAGACGGCTTTGACGGAATGCAGGTGAACCCGCGCTGGGCTACTCGTATCTACTACAATTGCGACACTCCTAGCTGTACAGCCCAGGAATGGATCGATACGTCTGGTGGCACATCCACTGGCACTGAGCCATTCCAGGACTTGCTGGCAACCGAAAAGGCGGACACGATGCGCCATCTGTTTGGTCTATATCGGGCCCCGTACATGTTTCATCAGGCAAATCTCCGGAACACGGGCATCGACCCCATCACCGTCAATGAGGAGACCAAATCCATTTCTATTTTCCAGGCGTGGGTCGAGACCCAGGTGCAGGAATTCGTGCGTCTAGTTGACTGGCCAGTGATCACCTTGAAGCATCAGGACGTAAGTGAAACCTCCCCTCTCATTTGACTTCCCTCTATGGATCCAGCAGACTGACGTGGATTATAAGATGTCGGATGCTTTCCTCGCTCGTTACCACCGTGACGCCTGCGATTACTCTCTCAGCTACACCACGTCGAGCCAAGGAATAACTGCAGTAACTCTCTCGGCTAGCCAAGGCAACACTTGCAGCAGGACTATTCCTGTGACATTTCCCGTTCCCCCCACGAGCACGAATGGCTTCCAGACTGAGCAATACGGCTCAGACCCTCTAACCGTGTGGGTGCAGCTTCAGGGTTCCCCAGTGACATTTACTCTCTCCACTCCGGTTCCATTGTAATGTTTGGATAGGACATGGTCCGCCAAATTTGATGTGGAAGAATACTTCGGACCATGGTGACTAGATTTCTGAAAGTGTGCAGAAAATAGGCTTAATAGTTTGATTACTACGTAAATAACTAGTTAAATAGCTATGGATTGTTAAGACGAACTATCGCCCATGTCAGAACTTTCTGTCTTAATAATACCTCCAGAATGAAGCTCTCATTCCCTCTACTTCGCTGGCCCCCTTCGTTGCATGGCTATACAACATCAACGTTACCCAAGGCCACGGAGTAGAATGCGAGGGACCAGGCACATTTAGTTCTGGTCCGCTCCAAATATGCATGTTTCAGGTCCCAGACATAAACTGAAACCATCACTGCATATGCATGCGGGATGTAATTAATGTATTGTAACGGTATGAATACCGGATCCGGGGCAGCCCTAACTGATACCACCTGAGAACTGCCAAGCTTCAGCTCGTGTTTGTGTAAGATTGTCACAAGCTACTTGTCTGTCCACCCCTTTCCCTCTCTAAATTTAGTTTTGGATAGGCAGCCAGCAAGAAAATTGCCTCTCACCACCACTTGGGGGACCTTGTAGGTCTCACGGTTGACTAGCAGTTGGCGCAGTGCAGAACGAACGGATCGTAGGACTGATGAGCTGGACTTTCGAGCTGGCGATTCTCTAGCAAAGGCTTCTGTCCTCGGACATTTGAGTTGCCTTCGTGATTCTGCTACGGACCTGGCATATTTCTCGTCTTCGAAGGTTGTTAATTGAGGATCTACTCAGGCATATATATATGTGAGGCTCTCTGATGAACCTTTTACGTACTAGTACATATTCACGAGTTATATCAAGGCTCCTAGCTTTACTTGTCGGAAATTTCCGAATTCGGTTAATGGACTAATATATCTATACAGTTTTGTACTCCTTAGCTCAGGGCTTATTAGACCTTTCATTTTTCCGCCATTTCTCCCTTCCCCCCCACCGGACACTCTCCGTGGCAAGTTCTATGTCAAAGGTCACTTATGACATGCCGGATAAAGCTGCCAAAGCCGTCGCCAGCACCTGGGGATGGGCAACTTGGCCCTTGAAAAAAAAGCTCCTAGTCACCGGGCTAAGTGTCTTCGCCGTTATCGCTCTCGCTCTAGGTCTCGGGATCGGGCTAGGCGTCGGACTGAACAATGGCTCCGGAGGCAACAATGAATCACCTCCTGCCGCTCCCAGACCAACCGGACAACCAAACGCGACGGTGAAATGGCAGCCAGAGGTTGGAACAACTTGGCAGATCGAATTGGAGTACTCGCTTAATAGCACCTCGTACAACGCCTCAGTCTACGACATCGATCTATTCAACAATGACCAGTCCATTATCGCCGAACTACACCGCCTAGGTCGCAAGGTTATCTGCTATTTCTCCGCGGGCAGCTATGAAAACTGGCGGCCGGACAAGGGAGAATTTGCGCAGTCGGACCTCGGAAATACTTTGAACGGATGGCCGGATGAGAAATGGATCAACATCAGTTCATCGGGCGTGCGACGTATCATGCAGAAACGGTTAGACCTTGCTACCAGCAAGGGTTGCGATGGGGTCGATCCGGACAATGTTGACGCCTACGACAATAACAATGGACTGGGGCTGGCGGAGGCAGATTCGGTGGACTACGTGAATTGGCTTGCTGGAGAGGCGCACGCGAGGAATATGTCTGTCGGACTGAAGAATGCGGGGGACATCATCCCGTCCGTGCTGGCGAATATGCAATGGAGCGTGAACGAGCAGTGTGTCGAGTACGGCGAGTGCGTGACCTATTCTTCGTTTACGAGCGCTGGCAAGCCCGTCTTCCACATTGAGTATCCTAAGGGCGATGATACGAATAACGATCAGAATGTCTCATCACAAAAGAAGTCGGATATCTGCAACTACAGTGGCATTGGGAACTTCTCGACTGTGCTTAAAAATATGGACCTAGACAACTGGATTGAGACGTGCTGAGGTCTTGGATGTAAACCCCTTCCTGGTACCCTTAAGATAGCAAATCAAATAGCAATTGCACTAAATGTAAGGTTTTCTTGTGCCATATAGTATGTGCCATCACTGCATGCAAGTGAACACAGTATATGGCTATCAGAATTCATGACCGTATCTATAGATATCCCCCAACATGCTACTAGTAGTACTAGTGCTTGCTAATTGGCAGTAAATGAAACTACATCCTAACCCGATTCTAGTATTCTGGTAAACAATGTGTAGATACTCACCACTATTAGCACAGCTAACAGCAGTGCTGGCCTGTGGTAGTCTTAGCGGCTACTACTCTGTTTCCTTTTGGTGCAGTGGCATAGTAGCATGGGCAGCATGCCAGGTCCGTGACGTTTTGAACAAGATATTTCAGAAGGACGCCCTAGCATTTCCTCCCACAAAGCGGTCAGTGGTATGGCTATAAATTGTCAGACTTTGCGTCAAAACAAAGAAGATAGTTGTAGGGGGACATACATGCTCTACCAAACCTGGCCGGGGCCATACTCGTTTTGCTACTCAGGAGCGCATAGATTCCTGAGACGATATTGCCGTGGTCGAATCAGCGTCAAAGAAAAGCTTGCCCAAGACCATCCCAATTGATGCTTTATTGCTGCCAAAGGGGTAAACAGGCTTCGGCAATACGCCCATAGTATGTTTGAGCTTTAACGCAAAATCATGTAGCAGGGCTGATATATCAGCCTCTGTACAATTTGTTAATGCAGTCCCTGGAGGCCAATTTTGTTTGAGGAGATCCAGACTCTCGTTGACTGCCTTGTTGAGTATCTCCACATAATCTGAAGCTCTTAAAAGCGGCAGAACTCGATGATTTGCTGCCGATCTGGGGTTCTCTTTTACCATTTTAAGCCTAAATTCAGGCCATTCCCGGATTTCTGGATCAGGCGATTCATCCAGTTGCAATTTAAAGTGACGCTGGGTGCTTGATGCTAGAGAGATTCCTTGATAAAGTGGAGGAACAACGTTTGTCGATAAGCTCGTCATTCCTAAGTCCGCTGTTCGAAAGTGGACCAATGACCAATGACCAGCAAACCACACACTAACCTCCCCAGGCGCCACATTAGGGTCGACGCAACGATAAGCATTCAGGATCGCATCGTGGTTGGCCGCACTGTCGGGATCAATTATAAGGGCGCCGAAGTCGCCACAGCAGCGCCTTACAGAATTCCTCAGTTCGTACTTAAGAAGGTCTGGGTCCTATCCACTGAGCGCGGATAGTGTTGGTCTTTTGGCCTTGTGGGGGAACGTAGGCGACCCAGCTACACCCTTTTCATCAATAAAGTTCTTATCGAGCTCCAGAATACTTCTGAGGACGAAACACACGAGTATTGCGGTAAACGTATTTCAGATACTTAATCCTCCACAAGACATCCTGATCAATGTCGGCTGGCTCGTGAGGGTCAATCCTATGCTCGCATGTCAGCAGCTGCTAGGCAGATGATGGTGGGCAACATCACAATCCTTACGGAGGTTCTGACGGCGTACGTGCCAATTAGTTTTCAAGTGCCTTGGTAGCAATTTCGAGACTGCGGCCTTCGGCAATCATGCCTTCGTACTTTTTAATCGTACTGTTTCTTTTGCTAAATAAAAGAACAGTTAGCCTAGATCTCAAGAGTTGTGATGTCATGCGTCAAGACGAAGCATACGCGATATAATCCGGGTAGAAGATGGCACGCCCCACAACCTGCTTGGGATCCTTTTCCAGCATCTCGTCCACAGTGAGCCCCTTTGAAGACGGACGTCGCAGGAATACTGTGCCTGTTCTGTCGTTCTAAGAGAGACGGACCAATGATGCCAGTACTGTCTCTACCCTTTGCAGGACGAAGGGATATGGAAACCAAAGATAAAACATTATGCCCCAACGCGCTGGTATATAGGTGGCACTGGCCCGTAGCCTTTTCGGCGCAGCGGCTCAGTAGCATATTAACATGAACGCTGAAGAATTCACTACTAGGTAACTATCTAGGCAGAGATGTCTACTTACATGCAAGGGCGGTCAGTAGTGGCAGAACGTCTGATCTCTGTAGGATGACGTAATTAGATAACATAATCCCCCACGCGCGTTTTCTATGCAGTTCAGCATTCAAACCGCCACTATGCACCAAAACTGCCTAAAAATCTCTAATATTTAATTGAACAAGAGGAGAAGATCTTGTTAGCAAAATTAGCTATTGAAATAGGAGATATCTCATTTGTTTATGAAACTACGCAAGCTTTTTAGATACCAAATGCTGTACCACCGGTACATTGGCTGCTCTGTAATGGATATTCTGGACTGTATTGAAACTCTGTAGAGAGATCAAAGAACACCCACAGGTTTTCATCCATCACTTATATAAGATATGGATAACTTTAAGATATCTATTCTACTAAATATTTGCATAGAGAAAAGCCAATATTATAAAGCTTCAGAAGAATACTGCCTTCTAGCATTTTTCAGTTATGCTAGGCACGACGGCAATAGAAATGTTGGGCAGCAAAGAGAGGGGCAACGATATAGATCTTCATGTGACGAGAAAATCAGCCAATCACCCCAGTAGGGGACTGTAGTATAAGATTGATTGATTGTAAATGTCTTGCTATCGAGACCATAAGAGTCCGTCTTAGGCAGTAAACGTTAGTCCTCCAAACTGATGGTCTTCTTCCTTTTATTGACCAAACAAGTTCAAACCCTTATATTTTCTTATTATTTCTATACCATAGAGTCTACACATACTGAAATACTAATTTTCTTGTAGACTATCCAATTTCAGTACCAACTTTCACAAACTACATTGTTGACTCCCCTTCTCACTAGTCATACAATCTTGCCTTCTAAGAGAAGCCTCGTCAGTTAGTGTCTTGCAATTTGAAACTGCCAACTATATAACGCAAAGCTAACTGTGAATAATATTTGGCAAAGCAAACCCATAGACTTTGTTGACGGCAAACCACCCATGTGTAAAATTCTCGTTTCCACAACACACTACCACCTCTGCCCAACAACCTGCAATGTGACACGTGAAACACTCCAGCGTTGTGATACTGCAAGTCAACCTAGAGCAACTCCAGGTCCAAATCCAGAATACTCCTATCTGGGTCAGTCAACATACCCTGATCAGTGTCCGAGCCATCGGGACGAGGGATACAGTCGGCGATAGAGGGTCAATCGACTTACCTCGACGAGAGATCGCGCTAGATATATGCCAGGGTAGTATTTTCAATGGAAGTCAACACAGAAGAGGCAGAACCAGCTTGGCACAACCAGCATTGCTTTATTATATGGCCACATGGTATGGCAGAAATATCAGGAAACTCTTTTTCTCTGTAAAGTCTTTGAACCTCATCGCTAGCCAGATCCTCATAAGGACTGATTCCTGTGAAAATCTCATAGATGGTAGATCCCAGTGCAAATAGGTCTGCTGTCTCTGTGGGCATATCTTTCCAATCGCGTGGGAGATAAAAACGAGTACCCTCAGCAGATGAGGGTCGAGATCCATCAATTGAAGAACCAGAAAAATCGATTATTTTAAGGCTCAAATTTGCATCCAAGAGAAAATTTCTGGGCTTCACATCACAGTGAATTATTCCGTTGGAATGCAAGAGATAAACTGCCTCTGCTGCTTCGCGTACCCATTTAAACCTTTGCTCTGTTGAGATATCATTTTGGACCTTAATATATTCCTTTAAGTCGCCGTTTGGCAGATATTCCAGGATCAGGCCCCTAGCTGAATGCCCAAGCAATTTTACAAGCCTAGCGTGATTTCCCAGCCGCTGATAGATTTCTGCTTCCTTCGCAATATCTGATCGGTATTTCTCTTCTTCGGGACCAGGATGTGGCGATTTCAGTATAGTACCATCCTTCAGAAGTTCCACAATTCCTGTTAGACCACCAGAGATAAACTCCCCCTGCGAGTCTATGGTGGTAAATATATAGTTCTTCTTAAGTATCGGCGTACCGTCGAACATGGTCGTATATTCCTGCTTGCAGAGTTCACATCAGTATGTGTCAAAGATGTAAAAATGCCAATGGCCAAAAGCAAAGGATATATACCTCATCATCTTGATCCTCGCCCAGGCAATGGTGTTTTCGGTTCGTATTCCGGTCGATATATTGTATGGGCGACAGGTAACCACAGAGCACCTTTGCCCAGCGGATTATATTGATCCAGGCTGATCTGGGTAATATGAACACCAGTAAATTCCAAAATGCCATGTTGAAGTAGGTATAGATTTCTTTTCGTGCTTACAAAGTAGGAGGTTCTGGCGCTTGGCTTAGAAGGGGGCTGGAGACCCCTGCGGATATCTAGCGTAATCCGCAAGCGTACAGTGCATGATCACCTGACGCCCGATTTTGATCACAACGTCAATATTGAATTTGAAGCTTTTCAACCACATACAGATGGACTCTTATAGATATCTTTTAGTGTTTTGATATTGAAAAAGCCATACGTGAATTTTCTTTACTCCCAGAAGCGTTGTGGTAGCTAATCTGCCTGCCTTACTGACGTACCATCGTAGACGCCTCATCAACAACTTCAGTCATAATTACACTCTGCACACAATGTACAGAGGTACCGTATGTAAATGACATTGCACCTAGCTGTGCATTAGTTGCGTGGTCAAGGGCTGTCCATTATACCTAGGTATCTAGGTAGTAATCAGTTGAGTTCAGACCGCGAACATAGCGAGGGACCTAATATTTCGGGATAGACACGGATCATCAAGACATCTCGCTAATCCCTGGTAAAGGTGTTTCATGGCCTCGTTTAAACTGAAGATTTGTCGATCTGGCCTAACCCGCAGCTCACCGACTATCAATCATATTATTGGGGTCGGCAACGCAGACTGTTTTTGGCCTGTGAGTTCTTTCCGCCCGTCCACAAGGTGTAAGACATGCAGGATGCGTTGGTCGCACTAAACTGGTGCCAAATATGTTGACATGCGGGGACCAGATTGTCTGATCGGGCAGTGTCTGAGAAAAGGGCGTCCAACGATGGCCGGGACAAGAAAAAGATGTTTCAAAGCATGACCGACAGGAACATCCAAATATCTGAACCCATTGAACCACGTTTCCGGTAACCTCAACGGCTAAGGATACAGACTTCCATAAAATTGTTCTTGGCTCGGAACCTTGACAATTGCAGCCGCATCGTCATGTTTCAAGCTTTCACCCAGATCTAAATGCTACAGTCGTGTAGCTACATGTCGAACTACATAGTACTTGAGCCTGAGCTGGAGCGAACCTCCTCTAAGCCGCAGGGAAAACCGGAGCTTATGAAACGGCTTACAGCACCTCTCCATCAGTTAAGATATGATCTACGAGACTGAGATTGACTTTGGCTTGGAGGGGCGCGAACCATGGGGCGCAGCACTATGAATAATATAGTACCTAGGTCCTACGGCGCCTCTTTCATGTTTTTATCGTAATGTGATTTGTATTTCCCCACTGGCGTTTATTTGCTGCAAGCCTCGTCTCGCCTGTTCCGAAGTCCAATAAAGAAGAGGAAGTCTCTAGACCTTCCTTCTCGCGGCTACAGTCGTCTCTTTGTGTGGATAGCATCCGCCGATTGGACACAGACGAGAACTGCTAACTGGTCGTCGGCGTCGGCTGTTCTTTCTCTTCACCTCGACACGCTTAGCATCAATACCGCTCTGGCTGTGCCACTGCGATGTAACATTGTCTTTATAATCGTTGATTGGACTGCGTATTCAATTGCGCAACGCGACGAGCTCTTTATCCCGTCTCGCGCGATGAAAAATCGCGGGATGTTTGTCTCACCTATTCGACTCGTGTTCCTGGATTAGGGCTAGTGGTATTGCTAAAATTCATCGGTATTTTTGAAGGCTGTACAGATGATACCGCATGGCACTGTTATGACGAGTTATAAAATACGTACCCCTGTATTTGTGTCCAAAGCGCTGCCCTAACCCCGATATAAAGAATCAGGTTGGTAGTGCCTGACCCAACATTCCAACCCAATTACAGCTGTCAATTTTCCGAGCCTCAACTGAATGTGTCACCTGCACCTAATGTAGAAATACCGGTTACGAAACACAAGAATTGGCCTTTACACTCGGCCTGGATATGCATAGGTGCTCCTGGAACAATGCATGGCGAATATGTTGAATTCCAGGATAGGTACTTGGCTAGGATGTATGAAGGTGAGAAGACATTCTGTGACTAATTGCATGGAAAATACGAGGAATTTTCCCGAATATATCTATAAATATATTCGTTCCGCCATCCGGCAAACATGATCTGAGAGACGAAGGTACAGCTACAAGGCAACATCATTAGTCGTCACTTCATGCGAAACACTAAGCTGGTGGCCATGAATCAATCATAAGGCGCAAAGGTCTGGTTACTTCGCCAATATCTGCATGTGTGCAAGTATTATTGGATATTTTGGCCCGTGAAGAGCGAAATTTGCAAGAGCCAAAGTTCATTTCGCCATGACGTCGACAAATTCGTTCCATCTCGGACCGAAACTTGCGTAGTAGTCGGTGCTCAGGTGAGTAATGAATATCTCATTGGCCACTTTCCGGACATCCTTTACCAGAGTTTTCAACTCGTCTCCCTCCACACTGGCTGGGACAGAGTGGATCAGTGCGCACAGCTGGGTGCGGTTGCTGTCTGGGATGGCCTTGAACAACTTTGCTCCGTTGCGCTCCTGGAAGGTGTTGTAAGCCGCCTCGAAGACGACTGTGGAATCGGCTGTGTCGAGATACCGACTGTCAGGAACAGTGCCTGGATTGTGGACGACCTGCGAACTGGTCAATATCACTGAAAAGCCAAGAACAAAAGAAAGGTACTTGTGTAACAGCAGGTAAAACAGCGGATCTGTACATTACTGTATATAACCGGTATTATAAATAACGCGAAAATACGATGCGTACACTTACAAATTTATCTGGACCCAGGCCTTCGGTCTGCTTCACGAAACCTGTGAGATCTTGCAAATATGACAGAGCGTTAGCGTCATACTTCTGTGGCGTCTCGTCAAAGAAGATGCCGCGGACTGCGAGGTTGGAGTTGGAGCTGTTGGTTGGCCACGCAGCGTAAGTCTCGATATCCCTGCGCACCAACGAAATGTTTCGCGTGGCATACGTGGTTGCAATGTAGCCCAGAAGACGCACATTGCCGTAAGAAACGAGTCTGGGGATTTCCCGCGTATAGTTCCCATCAGGCAAGGCATTGGGCCCTGGACCGCTTCCTGGATTGATCACGACGGTGAAATTCACATCTGTGTGGTTCGAAACCCTGTATAATGTGGAGTTAACCGGCGCTCTCCTGCATATTCATTCCTATTTTCATCCCTTGTATGATGTGCTGTTGTTTCCTTCATGGTCGCTGTGGAATTTCCATTTATAGAACTGAAAATGATATTGTTGCGTGCCTGGACCCGGGAGACAGGGTTGTGTGACAAGAATTGTTTTGGGGGAACGTACACTTGTTCCAATGGGTCCCACGCCCCTGGAGCAGGGTACACATAGAGAGGAACGAAGACATGGGACTTCGGCCCCATGCTGTGCTTCTTGTGTAGAGTAGTCACAACAACCGAAGGGACGACAACGGCAGCAATTACAATGAAAATGATGACTGCCAGGAGGATCCGAAAGACCGTCGATCTAAGAAGGCTTTTGCCGCCGCTCACGTGTTTTTCTGGACCCATTTTGAAGAAAGCGGAAGTCCGTCACAAAAGTAGCACGAAGAAGAGACCTGAAGATGAGTTGACTCGGAGGGCAGAGAAGAAAGATGCAATTGCTTGGAAACTGTTGCACACAGCTACGCCGGAACATCGCCCGGAGATGTCATAAATAAATCAGAACAGCTCATCCCTGGCGCTGGAACGTGGTCGGGAAGGATTTCTTATCCAGCAATAGCAGTAACTCGGCAGGCATGGCGGGTAACCCGCTGCTCAAAATAGAGCGGGCCTATTCAGATCGTGCAGCAGGAACCTCTTAATTTAAGGCCAGTAGTGTAGACAGTGTCGAATGTTACATTCTCTTGGCATAGACGCTCACAGTTGACTTGTCTCTGCCGCAGCGTGGTCGGACGTACTGGGGTTTCCCTGAGGCTCGTCGACTTCGCCCTAACTTGTTGGCCTGCAGTTGGTTCTTCTGGACTCCAGAACGGGCCGTCAGCCGAAGCCACTCTCTCTGTTCTAAATTTTCTCGCCGACATGACTCCCGTTATAGACAGATAAAGTAATTCATACTATTCCTTCTTTTGTCCCCCCAGGACTCCCGCCGAGCAATAGGACTGGTGAGATCCACCACCAGCCTCTGGCCCCAGAGATATAAAAGCTGGCCAACTGTTTTTATTTTTGACGCCACACTGTACTCATTCACACTGGCTCATCCCTCATTTAAAGGAACGCCCTCACTTCTTTGAATTTCATCCGTTGTCAACAGTTTCCCTCTTTTTCATCTGAACATTCCCCCGTATATGCTCCACCGATCAGAGTCCCTCTTCTCTCCCCGGTGTTGTGAATTTCGGTTTCAATCAGAATGGACAGTCCTGAGCGTTCTGGCGCGAGCACACCAGCGGACTCCTTTTCTTCGGTAGATGCGGAGACACCGGTAACCCAGTCATCTGTGCTGTTCAACGATCATCTCGATCATATACTGCATAACCTACCTAATGAACAGTTCATCCTCGTTACCGGCGGTCTTGGCTTCATCGGAAGCCATACTTCACTAGAACTTTTGAAGGCTAACCATAATGTTATCGTGGTCGACGACCTCAGCAACTCTTTCGAAAGCGTGTTCGACCGCATCAAATTGCTGGCTTCAGCGCACCACAAAACTAACACAACGAAGATGCCTTCTTTCCGATTGCACGTCCATGACTACCGAGACTCTGTGGCTCTTCGGTCCCTTCTCGAAGCATACCAACTTCCCTCTAAATGGGGTGCACGGAAGTCGAAAATTGCCGGCGTAATCCACTTTGCCGCTTATAAGTCCGTCTCTCAGAGTATCGAACAACCTCTTAAATATTACACGAATAACGTGTGCGGCCTCATCTCTTTTACGCAAATATTGAATGAGTTCGGTATCAAGACATTCATATTCTCCTCTTCGGCCACTGTTTATGGGACACTTGCAACGTCAGGTCTTCCGCTGAAAGAGGAACTCTGTGTCCACAAAATAGAGGCCCATAAGGACCTCAATGGAAGTGACAGAATTATCGAACCCGGGTGCACGGGGATTACCAACCCGTACGGACGGACAAAGTGGATGTGTGAGACAATACTGGCGGACCTAGCAGTCTCTGACCCTGAATGGACCATTGCTGCTCTGCGATACTTCAACCCGATCGGATGCGACTCTTCTGGTCTGCTCGGAGAAGACCCGCGACAGCCTCCCACCAATCTGCCCCCTGTCATTGTCAGAGTGATGCTCGGGCAGTACCAAGAGCTGCCCATGTTCGGGACCGACTGGGGTACCGAAGATGGCACCGCCGTCCGGGACTTCATTCACGTCACGGATCTTGCGCGGGGGCACATTGCCGCGCTCACTGCTGCCAATGAAGGAAAATTGAGTGAGAATTTCCGCACCTTCAATCTCGGCACAGGCAAAGGTCACTCTGTCATGGAAGTTGTGAGCACTATGGAAGCCGTTTCGTCGAGGAAGATTGCAAGGAAGTCCTGTGGTCGCCGCCCCGGAGACGTAGGACACTGTGTCGCAGTCGCCACCAGGTCGCAAGAAGAACTCCAGTGGATACCCGAGAGAACACTGAAGGATGCATGCGTTGACTTGTGTAAGTTTCTGGAAGTCAGTGGACTGACTTCGTAGACAGAGTTCTCTGTCAGTTATGGCTGTCTCTTCCGTCTTTGCTTCGCTCATTCATCTTTCTTCGTTGAGAGGGCTATTCACACCCACCGCTGATTTGATACTAATTAATGCCATCAAATGCATCAGCCTTCATTGTTTATTGGGTTCATGACTCTGCTTCATCTGGTTGTCTGCCTGCTGTGTTTGTATTAGCCATTCCACTCCTCCACCTCCCTGCACTCACATATGCACATGATACTCTGGCAAATCACTATTTTAAAAAAAAAAGGGTTGTAAAAGAAGTGTGTTGTTCTTTGGCCTTCCAAGTGCAATCATGTACTTTAGAAAATGCAGGGCATGCCAACCTAGCAATCAAACTTACTAGTAGCCCGGGACTAGTTTTATCCAGCTGCTTCAGAAACACTCTATCAAATCGAGCAGCCAATTCGGAGCCTTAGGGATGTCTGAAATCACATAACATTAATGCCTCTCGAGACGCGGAGGGAACTTGATCCCCATCCAAGGCAATAGTCCACTGACACGATCAGGTGACACTGTCACTATGCTGAGTCATCCGAAGCGGCAGCATTGAGTGCCTGAGGCAGTCGAAGGCAATTGCAATCATGTTGGAATAGTCCCGAGGCGTTCCGAACAGCTATATCCTCCTAACAGCAGTTTAATTCTACAAAGCAGGTTCGCATGATCTTGGTTACCAATAAGGGCCAAGGCTGCACTCAATTGCAAAGACAATCTGTTATTCTTGCGCGACTGGGATTGCGCGGCAAAGGTAGATCCGACAACAGATCTCTACCTGGGCCATCGACAGAATATAGTCCCTCTTATGTGGACGCTCACCTGTGGACTGTAAAGGGGTCGACGTGAATATATATATATGTATACTGCAAGCATTAAAAGGAGTAATCCCCGGGAGCATAGCCTTCAACAATCATGGACGTGGTAATCGTCACTTGACCGCGTAATGCAAAATTCAAAACGCTCGAACGCAATAATCAAACACCATAAACAACCCATGCTAGCGCAACGAGGAAACAGATCGCTTGAACCGTTCAAACCCAGAGTCACTCGGGACCGGCTTAGCTATTTGTTGCCATTGGCCGTTGAAGGCGTTGATGAGCCAGGTTGATAAGCCTATTCATTGTGTGCGTTAACAGAAAGGTGCAAGAGTTTCGTAAGGATTTAGGACAACTCACGCTCATAGACAACTTTATGGCCGTTATGGAAGAATATGCTATGATCGGAATCAGGGAAAATTTGGACGTCATAGTTCATGACATTGGCCAGATCCAGTTTATCGATCAACACGAGCGAGTTTTGCATGTGGACGTTGTCATCTGCAACGCCGTGTACGATGAGAAAGCGCACAGTTTCTGCCAACGCGGTTACATTTGAGATTGAGGCATTATCATAGCCTGCCGGGTTATGCTGAGGAGTATGCATGTAACGCTCCGTATATAGAGAGTCTTTCCCAAGATTGTGTTAGTGGCATTGTCAAAATAACTATATGCTTGGACAAACTCACCGTACAAGCTCCAGTCTGTAACCGGGGCTACGGCCATGCCATATTGGAAGGTCTGACCGGCATCCTGCTCCAGAGTCTTCAGGGTCATATACCCACCGTAACTCCAGCCCCAGATCGCCATGCGAGATTCGTCCACGTAATCCTTTTTAGTCCAGATCTTGGCAGTTTCGATCTGATCATGCGATTCATAGTGACCCAAGTTCCCTCGGACAATACACCGGGCCTTTCGGCCCATGTATCCTGTTCCACGGCCGTCAACAGTGACGACAATATAGCCCAGGCTCGACGCGACATATGATTGGAAATCAACGGCAAATCTTCGTTCGACCATCTGGGAGCCAGGTCCGCCATACAAGTAGAAGAGAACTGGGTACTTCTTTGCTGGGTTGAAATGTGGTGGAAGACGTTCCACAACCTGGAGCGTGTAACCATCAACTGTCACGTTTTGGTAGACTTCGGCTGGAAGAGCATATTCTTTAATCATTTTCGAAAGCCCTTCGTTCTCCTCGACGAACTGCTCGTGTTTGATCTCGTCACCATCCGTGCTGATCACAGCCTGCCAGGGAACAGCCGGCCCACGGTAGCTCAGCAACGCAAATCCAGCACTACTGGAAAATGAGACATCGTAGTATCCAGATTTGGATATGTTTGTCAGCGGCTTGAAATCTGATCCATCAAGCTTGACCCGGTAGAGGTGGCGCTCTATTTGAGATTCTTTTGTGCCAATGAAATAGACCAACCCTTTTTTTGCATCAACAGCTGACTCCGTAACCTCCCACTCGCCAGATGTAAGAACAATGGGATCAGGATTGCCAAAAGGTGCGAAGTAACCTAAATGGCTGTACCCTTCGTGAACAATTGTATCGACATAACCGTCATACATACGACCATTGTTAGGATCCGCTGGGATAAACTGAGTCGACTGGGAGGGCTCAACCCAGCCACCATCCAGATCTGCAACGTTCTCCTGCCGAACTAGCGTTCCAGTCCTAGATTCCGCGTCAATTAGATATACCTTCAGGATGTCACTTTCTCGATTTGTCTCCCTAACAAGAACATTCGCTCCGGACGCCCAGACAACTTCGATGATGACCCGCTCATCGTCGCCGAAATCATCCGGCAGTTCGACAGAAAATGTCTGGCTCTTTTTGACATCGTGAAGCTGCAGGTTGACGACTGGATTCGGAGCGCCAGCTTTAGGATACTTTATCTGCCTCACCTCAGGGTAGTTCGCCTGCCCCGGCGGTGGTTTCTGTCCGGACGGTCTGGACAAGAAATATTGAACAGGATATTCCGGAACGTCGGATTCATTCGTTCGCAGAAATGCAATGTACTTTCCATCATTGGACCACCAGGTGACGCTATTTCCGGCAAAGACTTCCTCTTCATATACCCAGTCCGGTGCACCGTAAAACAGGTCCTTTCCCCCATCCTTCGTGACTGCAGTTACTTCCTTAGAAGACAACTTCCGCAGGTACAAGTTATTATCCCTCACGAAAGCGACGGCATCGGATGTCGGTGACCAAAGCGCAAGCTGAATTCGGCCATTAGGGTCTGCCGGATCCAGTGGTTGGGCCGTCTGAGTCTCGACGTCGAATATCCAGTACTGCCCAAGATATGAGTGCCTCCAATTCTTTTTAAGCGCAGATAAAATTAGCACACTCTTCAAGTCTCGGCTAGGCCAAGTCTTATTAGCAATGACGGTTTTCCCATCCACTTTCACCCTAGAATTGTTCATGAGTACTCTGCTATTCGAATAATCGCCACCTTCCTTGCGGTCACGAATGTCACTAACTCGCAAGTAGCCCTTGTCGCTACCAGTCTCGTCCACTTCAACCAAAAGTCCATCTTCCCCATTAGGACCTTCAATCCAAGAAACGCTGTGGGATTGGGGAAGCCATTCACCATCAAGGACTTGGTCCAGAGTCACTGGCTTCCCATAGGCGCTGCTTCCCGGAGCAGAATCAGGATCGTGAACGGCAACAGTCGACGAAGCAGCAGCTACTGAGGACCTTCCTTGGACTAGGAACAGTATGAATGCAAGGGCCCATGCTCCCACGCAAAGCAATCCCAGTATCCAGAAAACACGCCGAGAACGGCTCCCGGAGGACGATTTGGTCGATTGCGAAGGAAGAAGTGGTTCTTCCGTTTGCGAACCGCCGTCTTCGAGGTCACGATATCTGCCATCCCCTCTCTCCAGGCCCCGGAGCTTGTTTGGTGAAGATATATCGTCGTCAGCTAGCAAGGCGGACTCGACGGAGAGGCCGGAGTCGGAGGAGGTATCGGAATGAAAGGACGACGAACGTCGATGTGTCACGGAGAGAGAGGTTTGATTCTCAAAATCTTCCATTTCCCCCATGATTGCAGTATTTAACAAGACTTATTCAACCCGAATTCGAACATGTATGTGTCGTAGAAATATGGACAGTAGTGAATGAAGATCGCGTCGTCCCGACTCTTGTCGTGGCTAACGATTGGGCGCGATAGATAGGATGGCAGTTCCAACAACACCAGTCCCCTGAGAATATATTGACTCAGGGTCACTCCCACACCGATAGGTCTGAAGGTGTTGTCATAAACGAGAGACAAGGATCAACAATGGTCGGAGAGAGAGGGAGGTGTTGCCATTTGGAGGGGGGCTTGGCACTCATCTTCGGATGCCATGCTTACGGAGCTTAGCTCGGTGCTTCCAGATACGTTAATTTGATCAACAATGCGCGTCCACGACAAGGGAGCTTGCAACCCAGTTTCCCTTGGTTTAGGAGAGTAACAGAGGCTTTTGCGAATACAGCAGGGTAATTGAATTTTGTTTGAACCATGTGCGCTCGCAGTCCCATCCACGGAACTGGAGAAGCTGCATGACCGCATTCGACCGCCTCCGGCCTGAGCAGGCAACGCTGCGGGAGACACTGCATTCCTACATCGTGCAGAATAAATACCACGACACCATGCCACGAGGCAAGGAACTCACACCCCAGATGCGATCGCGCATATGCGAGCTTCACAGCATCGGTTGGGGCGCCAGACGGATTCACCAGAGATACCCCGAGATCTCCCTCAGTACCATCAAAACTACGATTCGTCGAGAGCCTTTCCGAGATGACAACAAGTCGAGACCCCGCCCCGGCCGACCTCGAAAGCTTACTGAAGAGCAGCGTGAGCGTATCCACGAGCTTCGGGAGTCGGATCCGCAAATCACGATACAGCAATTGATAGCGGAGGTCGGTGGAGTGGTGACAAGGCGCTCGATTCAAAGACTTCTGCGGGCCACAAGCGAAACTGCGCAGAAGAAAAAGGCGGTTAGTTGCAAGACAACAGAGCTTGTGTCTCCCTCAGAACACGAGGTGGGACCTACGCCGGCCTCGACGGGATGAGTGCCAGGCGGCAATTCTCTACGCATACAGAACACAAAGAAAAGCAAAATACGGACAATCTCTATTTCGAGGTAGTTTTAACTTTTTATTTGAATTATTCTTTTGAACAGATACACCGGTGCACGCCTCTCGGTTTACTTTTTGGCCTCCATCAAATCACCTCGACAGAACAATATCATCAATCCTCATGATCATCTTTACCGTTTCCGCCGCGAGCTCGATGGCACTGGTGCTCACAAGGAGAGGCTGCAGAATGTTCTCATCCGTGATGTCGTCCTTTACACCGCCACTGCGAATGCTAATACCGGCGTTGTGCTGCCCCTGGGCATGTCGGTGCCGCAAGTCAGTGACAACTTTGATGGCGTTGAGGCCGGCATTTTCTGCGAGGGTGGTTGGAATGATTTCCATGGCATCGGCAAAGGCTTTCCAGCATATGGACTCCGTCCCAGTAAGCTCACGGGAGCGCATAGCGAGAGCATGAGACACTTCGATTTCAGGAGCGCCACCACCAGCAATAAGGGCGCGCTTCTTCACCAAGCACCTAATGACACACAGCGCATCGTGTAGAGAACGTTCCGCCTCATCCAGAATGAGGCTGTTCGCACCGCGCGCGACGATGGACACAGTCTGATTTGCCGCTGCCGCGGGCGTCTTGACACCGGTGATCTTTACATAGTGAGCACCCGACTCGTGGACTTCCTCGATTAAGTCAGCGGTACCCAACTTATCCTCTGTGAAGGAGTCGATATTGGCAACGGGCTTGCAACCCAGACTCTTGCAGAGGAACTCAACTTCGTCACGCTCAATGTCCTTGACGGCAAGGATCTTAAGACGAGATAGGAAGTGCAGCGATAGATCATTCACGGCATCACGCAAAATAGACTTTTGGATGAGTAGAACATTGCATTTTGTTTTTTGGATCTTCTTGACCATGTTGAGCAGATATTGGCGCTCTTCCTTAAGAATCTTATCCATCTGGCGGTAGTCATTGACCACAATTTGGTTTTCCATCTGAAAACGTAAAGTTCGTTAGCAATGAACCGAACAAAAAGTACTAGAGAGATGATCTGAGAATAAGCTGCACATACGTCAGGTTTAGGTGGACTTAGTTGGAATTGGATCAACCCAATCCGGGCCTTCTCGATTCTCGTGGGCCCACCGCTGCTCTTGATCACTTGCTGGTTCAACACGACACCATCAACCATCTCACTGTCCTCGATCGTACCGCCGACCTTCTTGACTATGCGGATATCCCGCAAGTCAACATTCTCTGAGGTTTTGGGGTCGATGACCTTCAGCACCGAGTCGACAGCCATGGGACCAAGAAGACCCGAGTACTGCGATACGACCTTGGAGGAGAGAGAGGTGGATGCAGCTTGGAGGAGAGTGGGGCGATCTGTAAGCTGGATCGGGCGGGAGATACCGTGGAGCACATCAACGGCTGCATTCGCAGCTCTTTGGAAAGACTCTGAAATGACAGTTGGGTGGATGCCCTTTTCCAAAAGTCGCTGAGCAGCCCCGAGTAAGCTGCCCGCAATAACAACGACAGAGGTTGTCCCATCACCAGCCTCAACATCCTGGGCTGCACTCAGGTCAACCAGCATCTTAGCTGCCGGATGCATAACGCTCATATCCTTCAACATTGTGTTTCCGTCGTTGGTCTGCAAAGGCGAGTCAGCGTCGAGTCATGTAGAGTAGAAGGTAGAAGGGCGAGGGGAGCGTACGATGATCGTGTTTCCTTTGGGCGTTTGGATCTAAGATATAATTAGTATAAAGTAGCATAGTCTAGCCGAGTATCTGCTTTACCATCTTGTCCATTCCTCTAGGTCCCAAGGACTGCTTTCGTTAGTCCCTCATACATTTCCACGCAGATTCCTAGGGGTGTGCATACTGTTCGGATAGCATCCGCGACAGCTAATCTGAAGTCAGTAATCGTCCTTCAAGGGGAACTCTTGCGGTCTAAGTACCTCTAGCTGCTAGAATATTGGCTGTCCGCACTGCCATAGGCTTCTCCTTATCCTGCAAACAGTTAGGGATTCGCGACCACATGCAACATATCAGAGGCGGCGATAGAGAGAACGCACTTTGAAGGTGTTGTTCCCAGCATTTCCCTGGGATACTGCCGCCGCCGCCATTTCTGGGTGAGTTATTAGTTTAACAAGCTTAAAATGAGAAGAAAGAGAAGTAAAGAACGAAAGAAGATAAAGTGTGGGGTTTGCAAGGGAGGCAGGTTGAAGAACCCAATGTGGAATATTTTCTGAGGTCCCTCGTTCTGCGGTGCTCGGAATGCTTGGCGCTCGACTAGCGTCTCCGTCACTGACATGCAGCTCGACCGAAGCTCGATCAGCCAAACATCTCCTTCTTGCTCAGCTTCTTCCCATTCTACCGTACCGTCTCCTGTTCTATCTTCAGAGTACTCGAGTGTCTCTTACATTTTTTGCGACTTCGGTTTTTTTTAACCCTACTAATACTGTCGCCTGGTCTCTGGTATCACCACCAACCTTCACCATGCCCAGCGCCACGGGACAGAACTGGGAGAAGTACAAGAAGAACTATGCAGACGAGGAGGAGCCTGAAAAGAAAATCACACCTCTTACAGAAGAGTTAGTTTCCTGCTGTGGTACACTTGATGTTTTTGCTGTGGTATGATTCACTAACTGTGGCTCAGTGATATCCAAGTACTCAGGACATATGGCGCCGCTCCTTACGCGGCTGCATTAAAGAAGCTTGAGAAGCAAATTAAGGATAAGCAAGCGAGCGTGAACGAAAAAATTGGCGTCAAGGTGATAACAGCATGCCTGGTTTCATTTGGACTGAACTGACGCTACTGCCTTTAGGAATCCGATACTGGACTTGCACCTCCTCACCTTTGGGATGTTGCTGCAGATCGACAACGCATGTCAGAGGAGCAACCGCTTCAGGTTGCTCGCTGCACGAAGATCATACAGGATGAGAAGGATTCGGATAAGAGCAAATATGTCATCAACGTCAAGCAAATCGCCAAGTTCGTCGTCAACATAGGGGAGCGAGTAAGTCCTACGGATATTGAAGAGGGTATGAGAGTTGGGTAAGTTCGGCAGCCTGATGGGATCTATTCCTTTCTTGAGGTAGTCCCTCGCGCGTCGTTGTACTAACTGAGCCCCTAGTGTCGATCGCAACAAGTACCAGATCATGCTTCCGTTACCCCCGAAAATTGACCCGAGTGTGACGATGATGACCGTTGAGGACAAGCCGGATGTTACGTACGGGGATGTTGGTGGATCAAAAGAGCAGATTGAAAAGCTTCGTGAAGTCGTTGAGATGCCGTTGCTGTCTCCGGAGCGTTTCGTCAACCTCGGCATCGATCCCCCCAAGGGAGCACTGCTCTACGGACCTCCGGGAACCGGAAAAACGCTCTGTGCTCGAGCTGTGGCCAACCGAACAGATGCTACGTTTATTCGTGTCATCGGAAGCGAGCTAGTTCAGAAATACGTTGGTGAGGGTGCACGAATGGTACGGGAGCTGTTCGAAATGGCCCGGACTAAGAAGGCTTGCATTATCTTCTTTGACGAAATCGACGCTGTTGGAGGTGCCCGATTTGATGATGGTGCCGGCGGTGATAATGAGGTACAGCGGACTATGCTTGAGTTGATTACCCAGCTCGATGGCTTCGACTCGCGAGGTAACATCAAGGTGATGTTCGCCACCAACCGACCGTCAACTTTGGACCCTGCTCTAATGCGCCCGGGACGAATTGACCGCAAGATCGAATTTTCGCTTCCAGATGTCGATGGCCGAGCCAGTATCCTACGGATTCATGCGAAGAGCATGTCGGTGGAACGGGATATCCGGTGGGAGCTTATCTCGCGACTGTGCCCTAACGCGACGGGTGCGGAGCTGCGGAGCGTTGCAACGGAGGCAGGCATGTTTGCCATTCGGGCACGGCGGAAGGTAGCGACGGAGAAAGACTTTTTGTCAGCGGTTGACAAGGTGATCAAGGGCAATCTGAAGTTCAACTCGACGGCGACGTATATGCAGTACAATTAGAGGGTGCATTGGTTTTTCCCTCGCTGGTTTGGGAGTGTGGAGGTTTGCCTACATGAATACATGGCGTATTTAGTCTACATAGTTGTATCTCGGAGTATGAATGTCGACTAGTTGACTGTTCCACGATGTCTCTGTGACCCATGGATAACCGGATGTAGCGATTTCCCCAGTGCGGCTCTCACGTGCTGGCGGCACCCGGGCCAATCGCTTTCTGCCGCCAGCCCGAAATGATTACCTCTGCGCTGTCGCTGATTGGTCCGCTCGGCCCCGGTCCTCTCCGTCGGCAAGTGAGGAAATGCTTAAGTCAGCATTTCTACCGCAGAAACCATCTCAACTCCAGACTTCCAGACTTGCTGCAGACGACCGGTCTCCAGCTCACTACTCTCCCCTCTTTGTCTCTCCGTCCGTGAGGCTTGCCTTTCCTTGCCGTCTGTGGTTGTTTGTCGACTCTTGGTTAGTGAATTGTCACTTTCCGTGTATCCGCCACCATGAGCTTCCGGAGTCTAGCTCCGGCATCCAAGGTGGGTTACCAGAATATCTTTCCATCGCACCCGCTGTTCTGCTGCTTTTCTTCCGCTGACATAGTGTTATCTCATAGGTCTCCCGCGCTCTGAGAGATCAGAGACGTCTCTTCTCCTCGACCAGACCTGCAGGTACGCATTGGGATCGTTATCAATTTTCCGGCCATCGCTAATTTCTCAACTGAAAAGCCCGGGTGTTCGCGAATGGTCCTCTTCGCGCCAAAGAGGCTTCTGGATTCATCGCACAGAAGTATCCCATTATTGTAAGCTGAGGCTATTGATATCAATTCTACCACGCCAAGCTTCTGACTTCTGTAGGATCACGAGTACGATGCGGTAGTGGTCGGTGCCGGTGGTGCCGGTCTGCGTGCCGCCTTCGGTCTCGCAGAAGCTGGCTTCAACACAGCTTGCGTCTCCAAGCTTTTCCCTACAAGAAGTCACACTGTCGCTGCTCAAGGAGGAATCAATGCCGCCCTTGGAAAGTACGTTGCCTGCCATTGATGAATTTTGTGTCACTGCCGGTGGGTCGTAAGTTGCTAATGAATTGGCTTTTAGCATGCATGAGGACGACTGGAAGTGGCACATGTACGATACCGTTAAGGGATCTGACTGGCTGGGTGACCAGGATGCTATTCACTACATGACGAAGGAGGCGCCGGCCAGCGTTCGTGAGCTCGAGGGCTACGGATGCCCATTCTCCCGTACCGAGGACGGTCGTATCTATCAGCGTGCATTTGGTGGTCAGTCTAAAGAATTTGGTAAGGGTGGCCAGGCTTATCGCTGCTGCGCTGTTGCGGACCGTACGGGTCATGCCCTTCTCCACACTCTTTATGGCCAGTCTCTTCGACACAACACAAACTATTTCATCGAGTACTTTGCTCTTGACCTACTAATGGAGGATGGTGAATGCCGCGGTATTATTGCCTATAACCAGGAAGACGGTACCCTGCATCGCTTCAAGGCCCATCACACCGTTCTGGCTACTGGAGGATACGGACGTGCCTATTTCAGCTGTACCTCTGCCCACACCTGCACAGGTGACGGCCAGGCCATGGTTTCGCGTGCGGGTCTACCTCTCCAAGATCTGGAGTTCGTCCAGTTCCATCCTACTGGTATCTATGGTGCCGGATGCTTGATCACTGAGGGTTCTCGTGGTGAGGGTGGCTACCTGCTCAACAACCAGGGTGAGCGCTTCATGGAGCGTTATGCCCCAACTGCCAAGGACCTTGCATCCCGTGACGTCGTCTCCCGTTCTATGACCCTGGAAATCCGTGAGGGCCGCGGTGTGGGTCCTGAGAATGACCACATCTACTTGCAGCTTAGTCACTTGCCTGCTAAGCTCTTGCACGAGCGTCTGCCTGGTATTTCCGAGACAGCGGCTATCTTCGCAGGTGTCGATGTCACCAAGCAGCCTATCCCCGTGCTACCCACTGTCCATTATAACATGGGTGGTATCCCCACTAAATACACCGGTGAAGTTTTGACTCAAGACGAGAATGGCAATGATCAGGTTGTGCCGGGTCTATGGGCATGCGGTGAAGTCGCCTGTGTCTCTGTCCACGGTGCTAACCGTCTGGGTGCCAATTCTCTGCTTGACTTGGTTGTCTTCGGTCGTGCGGTGTCTCACAAGATCCAGGAGACCACCACTCCTGGAAAGCCTCACAAGGAACTTAGCTCTGATGCTGGTGCTCAGACCATCAAGGATATTGACTACGTCCGTACCGCGGAAGGTCCGAAGTCGACGTTCGATATCCGCAATGCCATGCAAAGAGCTATGCAAACGGATGTCAGCGTCTTCCGCACGCAAGAGAGCTTGGATGAGGGTGTCGCAAAGGTTACTGCCATTGACGCCAGCTTCGATCAACTCGGCACCAAGGACCGCAGCATGATCTGGAACACTGACTTGACTGAGACTCTTGAGCTTCGTAACTTGTTAACTTGCGCGTACGTTTGCCTTCGATGTGGAATGTTTAGGACGTGACTGATCTTTTTCTCTTATCCTAGATCCCAAACTGCTGTCGCAGCCGCTAACCGAAAGGAGTCTCGTGGTGCCCACGCTCGTGAAGACTTCCCAGATCGTGACGATGAGAACTGGATGAAGCACACTCTCACATGGCAGAAGGACCCTCACGGCCCCGTTGAGTTGAAGTACCGCGCCGTCCAATCCCATACTTTGGACGAGAAGGAGTGCCCGTCCGTTCCACCGTTCAAGCGTGTATACTAAGCCAATCAAGCTTGACATGCACGAACTAGGGGGGTTGAAGCATGTGTCACAATAAACACACCTGGCCCCCTATAGGAGGCAAGAGGCCAGCCTCGAGCTCTCGGCACAAGGTGGTGCCATCTAGTCACTGCAAATCCTTTTTCCCGAGTTCATCAGGAAAGGTAATGGGAGGGCGATACTATCTGGCGAAGAGGGTGTAAGAATTTGTTCCATCCACTTACTATGTCAGTTTTCGTTATTTTTTTTTGTATAGCCACTTATAGTTCGAGGCGAAGTGTCTGGCCATGCGCTTGGAAATGCATTCTATTACTGTTCAACTCCTTTTTAGTTTCTTGTATAAATTGAAGTTTCTCATCCCTAGTCGCAAGTAACAGTGGGTTTGTAATAATAATAACAATAATCATAACTCCATGTGAACTCTGTAGCGTCGCCATACCATAAGAAGCCCACCTCCAAAACCCACTGTACACTAGGTGTAGAGTTGAAGGAAACCATCTACCGAGGTTACCCGTCATGCCTCGGCCTGATCTAAGGTCACGTGCTTTGTCCTACTTCCAGAACAGGTAATCGGTCGTACTAGACTCCGAATCCTTTGAATATCTGCCCAACGATTAAATGAGACCGTCGTATAGTATCAGCACAGCCAGGCTAGCCGAAGACGGAACTAAAGCCAGCCTTTTGTTTCGTCTGAGAGCGGCTAGAGACAATGAGGAACCGGATGGAGAAAACAAAGGAAATACTACCTGTAGAGTGACTCGAGCAGCCGCAGGGGAAAATGGAATAGGACCTCGAGGATATGTACAAGATGGCTACATTATCTACTCATCCTAGGACAGTATTTAAGATGCTGGAGAGCTCAGGATACCTGGCGAGCAGTGAGTTACGGGTTTTGATTAGACAGTTTCATGGACTGTCACCATGGGGTTGCCACGATGCTAATTGCCGAATCGGTTAGATAGTTAGATATTCTACCTGGCTTTGCATTATATCCTGGAGTCTCCGGGGTCTGCTGCATCCGGCGACAAGGAGAACAGGCTGCAGTTGACATTGCGGGATTGAGCCCACGTGGGTCCACATTGTCCTCAATTCTTTATACGTAGTGGACAGTACTGGATTTGACGATACCAGTCTGCCAGTGAACAGAAGGATGTGCTTCCATTGCCAAGCTCCAAGGCTGGTCCAATCCTGTCGGTATTCACAAAGGACTGGCAGTTGACGCTGCTCCATTGCCGCTTGGTTACCATCCTGCCATTATCTCGGGAAGTTGAGGGTTATGAGAGGAGGCTGTTCCTCTCTTTCTTTCTCTTCTTCCGAATGCCTGAAAAGGGCTCTGTTGTCCCCCTGCCAAAACCTTGTAATGATTTTCTCTGACTTCGATCTGGCTGTTACGATGACCATCCTGGTCGGATGAGACTTCACACTCACTCTTCTCAGGTCTCTGGTCGAAGCCTCTTGCTCTTTTCTATCCGAATCTCGTGAGCTGTTAACAGTTTTGTGCTCTGTCATCCTCATCTTGTTCTTCGCTTGACTGTGACTCTACACTAATAGGCTGGAAAGCATGGAAGGCAGCGTCTATCAACCCCTTCTTCCTCGTCAGGCGAACACATGTTCGGGTAGTAAGCTGTGGTATGTATGTACTATTGGAAACTTCCTTGGGTGTTGCTCGACCGATCCCTGCACTACAGGAGTCTGTCCAGATGACGACGGAAGCAACGAGAGCAGCACGCTATCTACTCTTTCCAGCACAAGTAGCAGCAGCTCGACGTCGTCATCAAGCACGTCTTTCATCACTACCGGGCCCTCTACCACTTCTTCGACGAGTTCGGAGAGCTCCAGTGGGACAAATACCTTCGCCACAAGCACAGACAGAAATGCAGCCAAAACCAACTCCATTGTGACAATAACGGCTTCTATGCCAATGGCCCCCACTTCTTCTTCTTCTTCTTCTTCTGCAGCTGGCGGCTCGGAGGCGCATTTGCATAGCAATAAGGGATTGATCGGCGGCATTGCGGGAAGCATAGTGGCTGCCTCGTCGGCGCTGATAATACTAATCTGGTTCTGTCGAAGACGCCGGAAACACCGTCGACAGAGGCGAAGTTCCCATGATGGCAAGAGCTGGAAAACGGCGTCGACGGATAGCAGCCCTATATCTCCTCCGACTGGTAATTTACAACTCTATCTACCCAAAGAGTAGGGAGGCAATATATTTCTAACCAATCCATCATGAGCAGGTGCTAGGGACTTCAATATACGTTCTTCTCCCGCATCAACCGGGACACCAAACAGCTCCTCCAGCACCCCTCACTCGGCCACCCGACTCCTACGCGGAACTGGTGGTATGGTCGATAACAATGCCTCCCGGAGCATGTCTCCGAACGTTGTCATAACCAACGATTCTACCGCCCCAGCTCCCGAGCTGCCTGCGTCTTTGACAGGACACTCTGGTGCTACCCCTGAATTGCCAGACACAGGCTTCTACCGCCCAAGGATAGAACTGGCAACTCACTCCCAGAGCGAGCTGATTAACGTCCCCCCGAATCAGAGAAACACATCCCCACCTATATACGGGATGATCCAGGACGACCCTTGCCTAGACTGCAGCCCGCACCTCGATAGCCAAGGCAACGCTGCCAATTGTGACATTGACAGGGATAATAAGAACAAGAATCTGTATCAGCCCACTCCCATATATACTCCTGCACCGGCGGTGACCGCTCCAGTTCCAGCTGGTGTGCCTCCAAAGAATGCGAGTCGGACGAAACCAAGATAGTGAGGACTACAAATCTTATGGTGCTAACAACGGTGAGCTGCGCAAATTTTGACGGGGGTTTCCTCTCAGCTCGCCTGTGTCTGCTAATAGATGATTTTATGTTTGGGTCGATAGTGAGGAGAAGAAGGCGCGCTGAGGGATGAGGATTCCGAACATACAGTAATAATTGGCTCAGTTTTACGGCGATCTACTAGTAATATCCTGCTCTGTCTATGGTTGCAGCTCATTCAAAATGATACTCTGTTCCAATGATGTGTAAATATTTGTTCAGGCTATTAAGGCGTAATGATAGATCTATCGTTGTCTGCAGTTGGTTGATGCAGCGATATCGGCGTTCCTTATCGCTCGTCTTGATCCGGCTTAGCGCAAAGTCACTATCAATGCAGTCATTTTTCTTTCCTTTCTTTGACTCAACGTCTACAAACGTCTGTCTACACAATTAACCTGACATTGGCGCTCAATCGCCGCATCTCGACGTCCAAAATGACTGCTCCCAAGGCTGTGGCCGAGAACATGCTCTGGGGAGGGCGCTTCACCCGTTTGTCTCTCCCACCGCCGACTCTCTCTCTCCGGACTACGAAAGGTAGCATAACTAACATCGATGAAAAAACTGGCCAGAGGGCCTCGACCCCCTAATGGTCCAATACAACGAATCGCTCCCCTATGACCGCATCTTCTGGAAACAAGACATCGCAGGCTCGATCGCGTTCGCCCGCGCGAACACCAAATCCGGCATCCTGACGCCGCACGAGTTCTCCGAAATCGAGCGCGGATTCCAACAAATTGCCACCGAATGGAGCAGCGGAACATTCACCATCAAGGCAAACGACGAGGACATCCACACGGCCAACGAGCGCCGACTCTCCGAGCTCATCGGCAAGGACATCGGCGGCAAGCTGCACACGGGCCGGAGCCGCAACGAGCAAGTTGCAACGGACATGCGGCTGTGGCTGCGTGACGAGCTGCGGAAACTCGACACCTTCCTATCCGATCTGATCAAGGTTTGCATTGCGAGGGCGGAGAAGGAAATCGACTTTATCATGCCCGGTTATACGCATTTGCAGAAGGCGCAGCCCGTGCGCTGGAGCCATTGGTTGCTCTCGCATGCGACGGCGTTTGCGAGCGAGTTGCAGCGCCTCCGTGAGGTTACCAGGCGGGTTAATCGGTCGCCGCTGGGTACGGGTGCGTTGGCGGGGAATCCGTTCCGGATTGACCGCGAGGGTATGGCGGAGGAGCTGGGGTTTGAGGGGTTGCTTTATAATTCGATGAATGCAGTTGCGGATCGCGATTTTGCTATGGAGACGATGCAGTGGGGGAGCTCGTTTATGTTGAAGATTTCGCGGTGGGCCGAGGACTTGATTATTTATAGTAGTTTGGAGTTTGGGTTTGTGCGCTTGTCCGATGCGTATTCGACGGGATCGTCGTTGATGCCTCAGAAGAAAAACGCAGGTATGCTCCACCTGGCGCTTTCTCTTATTATATATTTTGCCTGCATACTGACAAAGAGCAGATAGTCTAGAACTCCTCCGTGGCAAAGCGGGTCGCGCATTCGGCCAAATGGCCGGCCTCATGTGCACCATCAAAGGCCTCCCAACGACCTACAACAAGGATCTCCAAGAATCTGTTGAGCCGCTCCTCGACCACATCAAGACGGTTGGCGACAGCATCCAGATCGCCACCGGCGTGCTTTCGACCCTCACCACCAACCCGGAGAAGATGGCTGCCGCCCTAGCGCCGGAGATGCTCGCCACAGAAGTCGCGGACTACCTGGTCCGCAAGGGCGTGCCGTTCCGCGAAGGTCACCATATCTCTGGGCGGGTCGTGGCGTTGGCGGAGAAGAAGGGCGTGCCTATGGATACGCTGGGGGTGGACGATCTGGCGGGCGTGGACGCACGACTTGAGGAGGACGTGCGGGCTTGCTTGGATTATGAGCGGGCTGTTGAGTTGAAGGATGCTGTGGGAGGGACGAGTAAGAGGGCTGTTATTGAGCAGACGGGCGTTTTGAGGAAATTGCTTTAAGTCTGTTTAGTGTACATGGTATATGTCGTCTAAAATTGTCTGAATTGTCTAGAGATCTACCCTCTATACAGTGCTCTCTCTCTCTAAGTGGCTAATCGACAAGCTCAACAACAGTCCACGTAACAGTCCACCCCGTCTTCCCACCCGCCTTCTCCATGACCCTCCGACTAGCAGCATTCTTCGTCGCGACCTCCACATGGCCCCATCCCTCATCCTGCCCCTGAATACCAGGAACATGGAATGGTCCATCGGCAGATAAGCCGCTCTTCATAACTTCCCGGGACAAATACCCAGCGAGCCCCCGTCCGCGATGCTCAGGCTCAACATGCAGCGTAGCCAGGGCGCCGTCGAGCCCGATAAAGGCCCACGCAATGGGCCACTCCTTACCATCTCCACCAGCAGCAGCAGCAGCAGAAGAAGAAGAAGAAGAAGCAGAGTCAGAGTCATGATAAATAGCTAACCCAGGCATAAGGGCCAACGACCTCTCCGACCGCGGAATGTGCGTCCTACTCTGCACAAGATCAAACTGGTACGGCTGCACGCCGCGTCGGCCATGTTTATCCTCGAATCTGTACCCCGGCGGTAGCGAAGAGGTAGAAGAAGAAGCAGCAAGCACCTCGGGCGAAAACGAGTACTTGACGTACGGCGGGTTGTCGAACCGGTGGATCTCCACGCCGGGCTGCGTGTTGGGGTCCGTGTATTCCCCCGAGGATGTAAGGAGGGATAATAGGCCTGTGTGCAGGGCGCCGATCAAGAAGGCCTGCGGTGCTGGAGGGGGGATTATGTGATCATCATCATCATTTTTTTTGTGGTCGTTGGCAGTACTACTGCTAGTACTATTACTGCCTGCATCTGTGCTGCTGTCGTGGATCGACTCCAGGTATGCGGGGAGCAGATTTATTTTTATATACGCCAGGAGACTTAGGAATTGGGCACGGACAAGCGCGAGTGTTGCCTCTGAAGTCGTCGCGGCTGAAAAGGTCGAGACACTGTCTGCTTCGCCGGCGCTGTTGCTATTGCTCACGTATTCCTTTTCCAGACTGGAGTAGACGAAGATCTGCGTTTCTCTGCCGCGGAAGAGATCGACGTACGCAGCCAACCATGGCGACTCAGGTGCACTTTTTGTTCCCTCGGGGAAGGTCGCGAGGACTTTGGCCGTACGCGACGGATAGGTCAGGTCGTGCTGGATGCGGCGGAGGAGCGAGATGCAGTTCGGGAAATGTGCCCCGACGAGGACCGGTACGACCGAGTTGCGCGGACTGGAGTGCTCGTAGATGGGAATTGAGGAGCAGTTCAGGTCTGGAGCCATGTCTATGTCCGACTTGGGAGACTTGGCAAAATCGAACTTGCGACTGAACTGAGATCTAAAGTCAGAGCAGTCTGCTAAGGTGTATATATATATATCTACATGTGCATTGCGCCCTACCGGTACGGAGTTGATTTCGCACGCCCTCCGTGGCCCCGCCTTGTCCTCGAATGGCGCCCTTTTCATGAGTCACTACACTCGGGCTTGCTCGGTGAGCAGTTACTTGACCGTAGGTTACATTTTATCCCTCGGAGCCCGCTGCTTTACACACTACCTCCTTCAATTGAGGGAATGATTTTATTCCCACGAAGTCTTGACCTGCAGCTATATCGTGCAGTGTAGTAACTACTGGCAAATATTCATTTTGTCAACACCAAGAGGGAAAATCATAGTACTGGCGAGACTCCAGGGGCCAATGTCATGTTTATACCAGTGACAATTTATATGAAGCCACATTCACCCAATCTCCCTGTGGCCAAAAATAATTACTAGTAATCTAACCAAATCACTATCGCACATCACAATATGCCGTAACCAAGGCAATGAACCGGAATTTCGCCTTTCCACACCAGCAGGTAGCACATGCTGAATTTTTGGATAACGATATGTTTCCTGCTTCAATTATAATGGATTGGAAAATCTTTTTTTTGAACCATAATTCAACTCCTTCTAGGCCTTCTAGTGCTATAGAAGGGCAAATAGTTGACATACATCCAAGCATACGAAGAATGCCGGCGCCTTTCTTACCAATGAGACAGAAAATGCAAATGAACAGAGTATAAAGTAGTCATCTAGAACTGGCAATTTACGCGTCTACGTCTCGCACTATATCTTCTCGCTCCAAGCCTTGAGACGCGATGGCTCTCAGAGTGTATAACAGGAATTGACTGAAATCAGCAAGTTAGGGATCCCTCAAAGCTCAACAACATTTAAATTAGCATTCTAAACCAAGTACCTAACTTGTATCTCCTGTATTCCTGTATTAGTTCAACGTTACTGTCATTCTCCAGTTGAAAAGGCGTAAGTTCCATGACCAGAGTTATAAGGAAAATCAAAGGAAAGAAAAAAGAAAGAAAGAAAAGGGAGGGAAGAAGAGGAAATAAAAGAAAAGAAGTAACAGGGTAGAAGAACTGAATAAGAGAGAGAAAAGGGAAGAGAGAGAATGGGAGAAAATAAAGGAACGGAATAAAGGAGAGAAATATCGCCCAGGGAAGGAAGAGAGAGACATTGTCCTTCCCTATAAACAACGCCCACGGGTATCATCAACAAGTAACAGGCATAAATCTACCAAGGACTCCTCGGCCCAACCATCCAATCTTCCATAGCCAACCACTCACTCCACCTGGCCTCAGCCAGCCGAATCTCCTCCTCCAACGGCTGATCCAGAGGCCGCAGGAACGGCGTCTGCTCTTCCGGCAGGATATCGTACTCAGCCTTAGTGGCCGCCCACCCGCAACTCTTGGCCGTGAACAGGTAATTGACGCGTTCCTGCTGCCGGATGGGGCCGACGCCTGCGACCCAGTCGTCGCCAAAGAAGATCTGCATCATGGACGGCGAGTCGCGGCCCGTGACGATCAGGCGTCGCACGTACGGGCGCAGCGAGACGAAGGACGCCGGGTAGGACGGGCCGTCTTGGAGCGCTATTTGGGAGTCCTGCGACAGGCGAGGCATGTGGTGGACGGGGTCCTGTTGGCGCTGGCAGGGCAGGCGGATGTTGATGAATGCTGCTACGGACTGTGCGAGAAGCGTGTGCTGGCTTAGGTTGACGAAGTGTTCGAGACACACTAGGTACTGCGGGTGCCATTCTATGGGGTTGATGTTGGGGTTGGCTGGCAGGCTGCCCATTGAGCTGGGGCGAGAGCCATCTTGTTCTGGGTTTGCATCGTCAGCGACTGTTTGAATATAGGAGCTGTTCGAACTAACGGCCCAGACAGGAAACGGTTCAAGTGGAAAGAGGAAAGAACGGGCCGGTACGTACCTGGAAGGCCATTATGGGCAGAGCTTTTCGGATAGTGTTCACTCCCGCTGGCTTGTGCACCTTCAGCCATGATTTGTTCCTGGCATATAATGACCCTATAGACGATGGGAGGAAGACAGAAGAGAGTATAATGAACCACCGGTTCCAAGTAAAAGTCAAATTGGAGCGTATAAAAATTCAATTGAAAACCAGATCTAGCTTGTCTATCATTCTGTGGAGGGGAGAGTGAGATGGGAAGGAAGAAGGGGAGACAGAATCAAGTCCATGGCTAGAGATCAGGGCCCTCCTTATAGAACCTGAGATGGCTGACATTAGCACATGCAGACAAGAGATATCGCACCGAATGTTACAGAGGAACGTAGATCCCCATCCCACCCAAGCGCGAGGAGTGAGGGAAAAATTTTTTTTTTTTGTTTTCCCCCCTCGTACTCATAATCATGGGAATACATGGTGAGTGACAAGAACTATCGAGAACGGTGGGGATGCAAAGAGAGACAATCACAGAAATTGAGGCTATTCAAGGCCCTTGATTGATCGGAATGGGCCAGCCACATCACTAGCCACATCACTAGCCACAAGAACGAACCGACAGCCTCAGTTGTGGCGCAGAAACGCGAGATAGATCGTGGCTGTGCCAGCGTCCCTGCATTAGCGCTGCAGAATTTGATCGCGAGGATGATGAAATGTAACTGCAAAATGTGTCTGGAATCGCCGCGCAGTTGCCTCATCCGGAAGCGACGGCGGTTCCTTATCGCCATTGCCATCGTCACCGTAGCAGTGCACCGTGTCCTGCACCAGACATGTTGTACTAGAGACTGGAACTACTAGAGGACACCCTCCAATCCATGGATTTCCGCACCCTCTCACCGGCCCTCGTCTTACGGTCCCAAGGGTGCGGCTGACCCACGGCTGAAAGGGCTGTAGATTCTTCTCGGCCATGCAGTTTCCAGATCCAGATCCAGATCCGGATCGCTGGAAGCGGATCGGACTGATCGAACAGGCCAGTAGTGGAAATCACTTCTGCCTTGGTACAGGCCGGCTGCTGATGCGATCCTGACCAATCCATGCGGCCTTGCCCGGAACGTCCCCAGGCAATAATATGGATAATCATATTCTCGCATCATCGATCTAGCCCTTGCCACAGGTCAAGCCACAGGACACGGCCACAGTTCCGGATGTAATGTGATGTGGATGAAACCGTAAATCTGCAGGCCTCGGGATTCAAGATGATCCGGGCGCCGCAAGATATGATCAGTCCCAGATGGGTTACTGTTTTGTGTTAGATCGTCCCTGGTTTAACCGAGGACAACTCTGGTTGCTCTGTAATTCGTGAATTAGTCCACCAACTCTTGCGTACCGAGGGCAGCCCTGTCGTCGGACACATGACCACTACTCCCGATCGGGGCAACGCCAAGCACGGTGATTGTCACCGCGCTCTCCGATCGACATCCCATAATTTTGTGCTGCAAGGGCAGGATATTATTGGGCTTGACCTTCTATGCAGAGAGGATAGCCACAGGCAACATGCAAACAGGTTCAATGCATGTCCCTAGGTGGTCTACAAGGGGATGCCTCCAATGCAGGGATTACCACTTACCACACAAGCGTAGACCCGGAGGGGTACGGTACAGTGCAGGGAGATCAATCGCATTCGGGACTGTGCCTGCCTTTCCACTTGTACAGCGCTGCACACCGTACAACTACGTAGGTAGATGCCTGGAGATCAAGATCAAGATCGGATCGGCTAGGATCAAGTCATGTCAGCTCGTGATCGGGTCCGTCCATTATTCTCCTTGCCGATGATGCTGTGACGAAGATCCACGACAACTAGCGGGATTTACTTTACTTACTTCTTCTGTGCATTCGGGCAAGCCACCTAGCCACAGTATCGGTCATGGTCGCCGATTAGTCCGGACTTGCTTAACTATCCGGGAAGTCGCCGAAGCACGGACACAGGCACCACGACAGAATAGGATGTCGAAAGGTGTCATCCACATGGGGATCGTGGCGCATTATCACGAATCGTCGAGGCTGGTGCTCTGTGGGCGTCGTGGGCGGGCTGAAGTGTGCGATTTGATATTCCACAGTCTCGCTTAAGTGACACGCTAAGCCATTACGGATAATCCTCGGACTTAGACTTTTGGGGCCCATGCTCTGCATCGAGGTGCGTCAAGGAGGAGGGGTAGCAGCAGTCTGTCAAAGACAGGTAAACGCATTCTGGCTCTGAAACGCGCATCCCCAGACGCGTTGCAAACGGCATGGCGAAACGGGAACAGCGACATGCATGCGTATAATGCTTGTCTGAGACAATTTCCCAAGGACTTCTGCTGCAAGATGATGATGATTGTACTGCAGATACTAGTACTCTCAATCGGATGCCCAGACGATGCAGGTTTTGAGTAATGCTTAGCTAAGGCCCATAGCTCGTATTAGACTGCGTCGCGTCCCATGGCTGCGAGATCAGCGGAGAAAGTATTAATGAACAGGGCGGCAGTGCAGCCTGATTGGCAAACCCCCCCGACAATAGTTCGCAGCCAAGCAGGGCGCAAAGACCACAGGGAGTCCCCGTGCTCGCGGCCCTGTTTAGCCGACGAATAATAATCTCTGGGAAATTTGGAAAAAGACAAAAAACTGGGATTCCTTGCCAATCCAGATCCATTGGCGTGCCATGGATCGTGGATGCATTCCAAATCTACCCTGACTGCGGCTGAGCCGGACGCAAGCGAAGTCCTGGATATGGCTGGATTCAACCAACTTGATCTGCATGGATATGCAAGGGCTCAGACAGCCCTGCCGTCTGGTCCCTTGCAGCCAGCCTGCATGGCTTTCACTTGTTATAAAGACGCGACTGCTGACCATGGTTGTGGCTCGATATGTCCACTTGAAATCAGGTTTCTTCTCCCTTGCTTTCTGCAGCTATTGGTTGCAGTCTCATACCCCCCGTTGTGTCACTCTCTCACATACCTGTCAGAGCGACGTCTTATTCCGGTTTCTCCTCGTCAGGCTGTCAACCTTCCCAACGGTTGATTGATTCCCAGTTCCGCCTGTCTTTATATATCAGTCGCCTGTCACCACTTCTGTCTCTCTCTGTGACCCTCTCCTGCAACTGTTCTATCGCCCTCATTATTATTATCCTTGCGTTGCTGCTGTCAGCGTTCGCAACAATGGTCTGGCGAACTAACTACGAACTCTACGTATGTCTCCACTCCCCCATCTATCATCCCTATCATTGCATTTCACTAACACTCCCCAGTCCACACCAACCTACAACTACACCCCTCCCCCATCACCAGCCTACACACAATCAACATTCTACTCTGAATACGAACCAGAGCAACCCGACACTCCTCCCAACCTGCTCGACCCCATCGCGACTCTATACCCGTATGTCGCTGAGCTGCAACAAAACGAGTACGCCCGCGACTTCCGCCCTGCATACCCCGGTCGCCAACTAGGCTTCTGGACATCAGCATACTGCAGCTCGAGGGAAACGCTTTCCTCGTCATTTTCGTCGTGGTCGCGATCGTCATCACCATTGCCGTTATCCTCCTCCCCATCAAGGAAGGGGTCGACGAGGAGTAAAATGAGTCGGAAACTTCGTCGGGTGCTTCGACGGAATCAGATGTCTTGAACGAACGAACCACCAAAACAACGACAATGAACAACGACAACACGGCAACATGAGACACACACACAAATAGTAACAAATATGGATTGACGTCCTGTTGAGTGCTGACACTCATCCTCCTACTATCATCCATCGCTCTCTTCTCTCAACTATTCCACCTATCAAGTACTGGTTTCGATCTACACTGCTCCCGCTTAACGCGGTATCTCCTTTGTCTCCCTCCCTCTTATGGGGACTCTCAGTTTGTATCTTACCGTCATCACCGTCTCATTCTCTTCATCTTTCATTTATCGTTTCCCTGTTCATCTGGTATGAACGGGGCCCTTGCGTCCCTCGTTATTTGAGCCTGAGCCTCAGCCTTCGAGCTGTTCTGCCGTCTTTTTAGCTGTCTCTTTTCATTTACTGTCTGCGTGCAGCATTGACTGCTTAGCGATTTGAGCATGTTGTTCTGTCGTTACTTTCTCCGTTTCATCTTGTTCAGCGTTGGCGTCGGGACTCATCTTGGGAGGCGCGTTAATCGATATACTCGATATATCTGTCTACTACTACTACTACTACTATTATTATTATTGTCTTCTACTACTAGTGTCTAAATCAGATTGCCAGATCAGAGATCAGTCTATCAGAATCTTCCTATTCGTCGAGGCCTCCCTCGTATTCCGTATTATCACTACTGGCTTAATACTAGGTGTACTATCAGGGTATCCATGAAAGGCGTGTATTGATCATTATCAACATCTAATTCATCCCACGTCCAAAGGGGAGTTAACAGGGTATAAATTGCAACACAACAAAACTCCAAATGAACATCATGCTCGCTTCACAGCCTAAACCTGGCTGGCTCCGAAATTTGTAGATTGACTCGAGAGAAAGTTCCCGAATCCGGGAGGATTACCCTTCTGCCACTTTTTTTTTTTTTTCAGCAGAAGGGGATTATCGACCAATTTATTAATCCGCTGGAGACATGTCCATCATCATCCAGTAATTCCAACTAGATTCGTAACCCAAACGATAATCCTTGAGCCACAACTTTCTATCCGCATTCGGTCGACGCCTGTGCCCCCGAAAAGCCTCCCACCCCACCATCGGCCAACGTCATTTCCGTGCGTCCTACCTCGCGACCAAGAACATAGCCCGCCGAGAAGCTGATGGCTGAGAATATCACAACCACCCCTGTGCTGATAGCCCATGTCATGAACGTAGGCCCAGCTCCAGAATTAGCAAGGCTTGTCCTGCGGTTTTTCTTTGACGCAGATGGATGGGTCGAGCTACGGTCTTTCGAGGAACCCGATCGCCGTTTGGCCTTGGATACTGGGGACGCGGTCCGAGCCACAGCAGATTTCGGGTCCTTGCCTGCTCGCTGCGACCCGGCTGCAGCGGCTGCAGATGATAGCGGGCCATCTTCCTCATTACTCTCCTCTCCCATTGCCACGGATTCCGGGACCAGTCGGAACGAAGACGGTGGTGCTCTGGAGCTGCTACCGGCTGTCGCCGGCTGGGAATCCTGCTTCTGCAGCCCTCGAGCAGCTGCCGCGCAGGACAAAAGGGTGGAGAGGCTAGCACGGAGCGCCGCATCATGGTCTGCGTGATGGGACGGGGAGATCACGTTGTAAGGACTATGTTGTTGCTGTCTGCGGGAGGGCGCGTTCGAACCGGTACTGGTACGGTTCAGGACGGCGGTCACGCGACTGCAATTGGACACTTCACTGGGTTCGCTGCGACGTGGTTCTGTTGGGCTTGTCCAAGATGGATCTCCAGAGGCCGGCGGATGCGAAAAAGCGTTAGGCTGGGGGACGAAAGGGGTTGCATTGGCACGCATTCCGAGAGCGGTAGCATCATCATCCTCATCACTGGAGAAGTCGACGAGAGCCGGAGCAGTGCCGGCACGGATGAATCGTGGTCTCCTGGGACCCTGGTGCCTCACATCTTCATTCGAGCTGGTGAGAACTCGATCCGAGTCGCTCTCGCTCTCCTCGTATTCATCTTGACTGCTGCTGGCGATGCTCGGCTCTCGGGAGGAGTATTCAACCTGGGCGTTGGTAACTGCGGCGAGACGTTCGAGACGTCGTCTCCGACTGGGACAGTAGGACGAGTCGGATGCACGACGCTGGACACGGAGTCCGGTGGTGATTATCTCATCGCTCGTTGCCGCTGAGGATAGAGACGATGTAGACGGTTGCGAGGAGATTTCGATCCAAGAGTCTAGCAAAGAGTAATAGTGTGAGTACATGTTGGCAAAAAGGAGGGGGGGAACCAATGTTGCGGTGAACTTGGCTAAGTCAAGTTGCGTGTCTGTCGGTAGGTGAGTGCCCCGCAGGGCTTGAACAGGGGGGAATACGGACACCCGAAACCAGGAGGGACTTCTACTCACCATCTGATCGCATGGGTATAGCATGGGACGGGGAGGGATGAGTGTGTTCTGGAGGAGTCTGATGGACTTCTGGCATCATCCGACTCGAGCCTCTTGATTCAGAGGCAGTTTGGTCTTGCACCTGGCCAATCACGTCACCGTGCGTCGGCTGCATGATAGTGGAAGGGGAGCCTTGGAAGGAGTCGGCTACAGCGAGAGGAAGACAAAGGAAAACGAGGACAAAATGAAAGAGAGAAAACAGATGAAGGAAGTAATAAGAGAAATGAGAGGAAGGCAGGATTCAGGTCAGACCACCTAACGCAATACGGTTGTGATTGCAGGGGCAAACGTTGCGCAACGCCGACTTAGGAGGGACGAGGGAGTGGACCAGGGAGGTGATACAGTACTAGGGATCTTATCGCGCCCGCAGGTGATGTGATAATACGGTGAGCGGCCCAGCGCAGTGCTGGCCCAACAGCACAGAAGCGCGAGTGGGACAACGGTTTCTGGACAGCTAGACTGACAAGAAGAAGACAGAGCCAGATGAGAAGGAGAACAGAGTAAGACAAGGGTAGGACCAGGACATGAGGAATGTTGGGAAGCGAGCTCAGTCAGCACTCCGCACACCAGAGCAGCCTGGTGGGGAGCAGCTGACTGGACGCCTGACCGGTTGGGCGCTCGGGCGCTCAGGCGCTCAGGCGCGTACACAACGAGCCAGCCACAGCTCGCTGAGTAACGCTGCAGGTAGTCAGCACATCTGTTGCCCGCATGTGGCCAGCGAGTCATTTTGCGTTGTTTTGCGTTGTTTTGCGTTGTTTTGCATCGCTATTTACAGAGACACACACCGATTCAAAGAATGCGAACCAGCTCAACAGTTTATTAGCATGCATCTATCTGACACACAGCTAGAGCTATCTACCTGCATCGTACAAAACACTCGGCAATTGAAAGCAAATGTGACAGATAAAAGCAAATTCAAAAAAAAAAAAGGAAAAGAAAAGAACACACAACTTTTTCAGCCCGTAAACCCTCAGGAACAATAAGTTCAAACAATTGCATGGAGGACTCACCATCATGCAGATCTCGGCGATCTAACCTACCTTAAAAGGTGACTTTCTTGCCCTGGTACTCAGGGATCCCACCGCGGTTTCGGTTGGGGGCACCACCAGCACCACCACGACCACCGCCGCGGCCACCACGAGCTCCGCCACGGGGCCCGCCACGGCCTCCGCCACGACCGCCGCGGAAGCCACCGCCGCCCGCTCCGCCGTTGCTGGGACGCGGCGTGCTGTAGTCCAGACGCACTGGCCGACCGTTCAACTCGGCGCCATTCAGCTCACTGAACGCACTGCGAGCCTCGTCCACAGATGAGAACTGTACGTATCCGAACCCCTTAGGGCGACCCGACTCTGGATCGGTCGGCAGGCGGATGCCCATGATGTTGCCTGTCTCCGCAAATAGCTCTCGGATCGACTCCTCGTTGGCGCTGAACGGGATGTTGCCAACAAATAACGTGTCGCTCTCGGGGCTGGCCTGGTCTCCAAAGGAACGAGCGCGAGACTGAGCGCGATCTTTGAAATCACCTCCCTGTTGGTTGTTTGACTGACGAGCACTGGCGTAGTCGAGGTTGATCTTGCGACCGTCGATGTCAGTATCTTTCTTCTCAGCGAAGGCTTTGCCAGCGTCAGCAGCACTGGCGAATTCGACGTATCCGAATCTGTATGGACTTCGTCAGCACTCAGGGCACACACAGCTCGGCCGAAGGCACAACTTACCCCCGGGACCGACCAGACTCGCGCTCGGTCACAATGCGGACCCCAGCGAGTTCTCCGAATCCTTCGAATTCGCGGGTCAGCCATTCCTCGTCGACGTTCCAAGACAAGTTTCCAACAAAGAGGTTAGCGGATTCTCCCCCAGTCTGGTTTTCGGCCTTTGTGGGCTTGGATTTCTTGGAGGTGGCCGCAGTTTCTTCTTCAGCCTTTCGCTTTTTGGATGTCTCTTTCTCGGACTCGGATTCAGACTCGGAATCTGAGGAGTCGGACTCGTCATCGGAAGTGGCCTGTATTTGTCAGAAAAATCAAGTAATATAAGAACCGCGTCCCGGAGAACATACTTTGCTCTTAGCTTTCTCGGTCTTAGCCTTAGCGGGAGCTTCATCCTCGCTTTCGGACTCAGACTCGGAGTCGGAGTCAGACTCTTCGCTTTTGCTGGACTGACCCTTGGTGTCGGCCTTAACAGCAGCCTTCTTGGGCTCATCAGAGTCGGACTCGGATTCGGATTCTTCGCTGTCACTGGACTCCTCGACAGCCGCCTTGGGTGGTTCCTTCTCGTCAGACTCGTCACTGGATTCGGACTCGGATTCTGAAGAAGATTCCGCAGCTTTGGCTTCTACTTTCTTCAAGCCCTTAACATCTCCCTTTTTAGCAGGCTTCTTCTCGGCTTCGCTCTCATCCTCGCTGCTAGAAGAACGGGCATCTTCCATCTCCTCGTCGCTGTCAGACTCGGACTCGGATTCAGATGAGAACGATGGCTCAGCAGCCTTCTTGCCCTTTGCATTCTTCTTCGATTCCTTCTTGGCAGGTACCTCATCTTCGCTTTCGCTACTAGAAGCGCTGGACGAGTCCTCTTCCTCACTTTCCGATTCCGAGCTGCTCGGAGTCGGTTCCTTCAGTTTCCGCTTAAGCTTTTCCTCCTTGGCCGAAAGCTTGCGAGCAATCTCCTTGCTCTTTGCCTTAGGTGTGGAAGAAGGCTTTGCGATACCGGCATCCTTGACCTTGCTCAAGGTCTTGTCGGAAGCCTTGTTGGCAGCTTTCGAACCTTTGCTCTTCGACATTTTGAACTGCAAATAATGCCGTCAGTAAGCAACTGAACGAATGAAAGATATTAGGAAAAGTAATCGCACGCCAGGGTCTTGAGTTACCTGATAAATTGCAGATCTGTTACTCGGCTAAAATAGACGGTGTGCGGCAAGCCCACGCTCCCTCAATACCCGCTTTTGTCACGATGATCAAATGATGCCGAAGCGTCACTTGTATAACGCCCCCAGAATGGAACCACCAAAAGTGATCTGATCACAGCTGGACTCAAAATCTCAATAGGAAAGCCTACGAGATTAAGATCAAATACCCACAAGTAACCCACAACGGACAGTGCTCAAGCCCACAGGAGACAGACAGAAGGTATGCAACCGACTGTGATATGAAACCCACGAAAGAGATCCCACAGAATAGAATTGCAGTGAACCAACAGTTCTCAGCCCTCAGTGATAAGCCCACAGTTTGTCTGGTGAAGTGTTCTTTGCAAAGTAAGGCCCACGCTGTCGTGTCAGTCAGAGCTAAACAGAGAGATGTATTTCAATTCTTAAAGAAATAATGCTTCTCAATGAAGAAGCTTAGATGAAAGGAGGATGAGGGTGGTAGGAAAGATGAAAGAGACGGTCCTTATCTCTGGGAGGAAAAGAAAAAATAAGGAAAAGCTCAGGCTAGGCGTTGCAAGGTTTTTTTTACACCGCCTACTGTTGCGGTGATTGGTGGGTCTGTGGAGAGCTCAGCAGTACTTGATTGGTACCTCCCAATCCACTGCCATTTGCTGCCAATTGCTGTAACTCCGCTGTACCTCTGAGCGCAACCCACTGAACCAGTCCAGGAGCGCGACCGGTCCGCTCAGTGAATCCATCAACTTGGCCTCCCGCCAATTCCCATTCCTTTTCCAGGACCATCATCTGCTCTTTCAATTCAACTCTCCAAAAGTACGGTGGTTCTCATAGCCAATGGGACAAAGTTGAAAATACAAGCATTTAGTCATGCCACCTACACCCTCATACCGTCCGCGGAAGAAGAGAGATCTTCCCTCATCCTCCCCCAATTCGAGTAACCCTCTCATGCTTGACCTGGGGAATGGCAAATTGTTTCCAGCATTTCCTTTGGTATCCTTTTTTTGGGCTGCTTGGGCGGGGGTCTCGCAATGGCTGATTTTACCGCTTGTTCTGATGGCGGTAGGCCTGTTTCGCTGGGCTGTCGGTCTATGGGGGTACTCGGGTACGTAGGGCCTGTTGTTCTTTATTTTGGAGCTCCTGCGCTTCCATTAAGGAATGCATCCGCTGACATGTTTTCAGGCTTTCAGATGCCGCCAATGCGGGGCGATTTCGAGGCACAGAGACACTGGATGGAGCTCACTTCACACCTCCCCGCGGCGAACTGGTATCTGTACGATCTACAGTACTGGGGCCTAGACTACCCTCCATTGACGGCATATCATAGTTTGGTATTGGGAAAGATGTGCGTGGATACAGAAATTCGTTCCCTAAATTGAGTCTCGGTTTTGACGGAAGTAGAGGTTCCTTCATCAACCCCGCTTGGTTTGCGCTCGATGAATCCCGTGGCTTTGAAAGTCCTCAGCTGAAGGTTTATATGCGTGCTACGGTGCTCGTTTCCGAATACCTCGTTTATATCCCCGCCGTTATTACATTCATCCGTCGCTATGCAAGAATTCGAGGTGTTCATACCTGGTCTTCAACGATTGCATTGGTCGCCGTTCTCCTACAACCCGCGACCATCCTCATTGACCACGGACATTTTCAGTATAACACGGTAATGTTGGGATTCATGGTCGCCAGTTTAAATTCAATTCTTGCCGGTCGGATGCTCTGGGCCTGTATTTTCTTTGTTGCGGCGCTGGGATTTAAGCAAATGGCACTGTACTACGCACCAGTCATATTCGCTTTTCTCCTAGGAGTCTGCGTCTTTCCTCGGATTCGCATTCTCCGGCTTTTTTGCATCTCCCTGATTACTCTCGCCTCCTTTTCTGCCATATTTGCGCCGCTCATTGTTGGGGCCATTGGTAGTAATGCTCAGACGGCTTTTCTGTCGGCGCCGCTTCCTCCGCTGATGCAGTTGCTCCCGGTCAAGTTGAACAGCAACTCGATATTTTTCGGTCCGGTCTTTCAACTTACGCAGATCATCCACCGAGTGTTTCCCTTTTCTCGCGGCCTCTTCGAAGACAAAGTGGCGAATGCGTGGTGCGCCATTCACACATTCTACAAACTTAATCGTTTCCCAATACAATACCTTCAAAAACTGTCGCTAACGGCCACGCTCGCTTCGATTTCCATTCCCTGCGCCATAATTTTCCGTCACCCGCGCGCTTCCCTGCTTCTTCCGACCCTGTCTGCTGTAGCCTGGGGCTTCTTCTTATTCTCCTTCCAAGTTCACGAGAAAAGCGTGCTGCTACCCCTGCTGCCGATGACTCTCCTTCTCGCTGATGACGGCGGTTTAAATAAGGACACCTTAGCGTGGGTAGGCTGGGCGAACGTGCTCGGTACGTGGACTCTGTTCCCGCTATTGAAGCGGGAAGATTTGCGGGTACCGTACTTCGTTATGGTCTTACTCTGGGCGTACCTGATGGGTCTTCCGCCGACATCTCTGGAGGCTTATCGCATCCGGGCCCAAGCCAAGGGTCCCAAGGGACACGAACCTCACATTGTCAGCAAAATTATTCATCTTGCTTTTTATGTTGTTATGATCGGGTGGCACGTTCTGGAAGCTTTCATCCCTCCGCCTGCTGGGAAGCCAGACCTATGGGTCGTGCTAAATGTCCTGATAGGGGCTTCAGGGTTCGGAATCGCCTATCTATGGTGTCTCTGGAGATTGGTCATGCAAAGCCGGAAGGTTGAGCAAAAAAGCGCGGAGGGGAGAGGGCAAAAACTGAAGAAGGCATAGCCAGTCTCTCATGTGTTGCATACAGCGTTGATATACTTGATACCCTCTTTATTTGCATAAACATACTAATTAACTGTTTAGAAGTATGTTCCTCCTCTACTTTCATCTGAGACTGGACGCAAAAGCCACCCATATAGTAGTTCACGTTACACCGACAAAACATAGTTAAAGCTTCAGAGAGGGGATTCTCCTTTTTTGTACATGTCTATGGACATCTTGCATAATACACAGCATATCATAGGTATACAGGGACGACCACAAATCAAACTCCGCCTTGGAAATATCAATGTACAATAAGTAATTAATTCCTTGACATAAACCAGGTCCAATAATGCATTTATAACTCCATGCAGAAATAATTCAACTGCGTCCGTTCCGCGAGGCTTGTATTTTACTTCGCCGCTATTTGCCCAATCGTCCTAGATCTTAAACCCATACCCAGCCATGCAAGCCTTGTACTGTTCGATCACGGGCTTGCAGTCCTGGGCGGGATCGTCCGACTTGGAGAAAAGCATACAGTCGTCTCGGGTGGACTTCTCGGGCTTGCAGACGCAGCAGGGCTAAAGTGTTGCGTGATTCCGCGTTAGTTTTTCTCTTTCCTTCCTTTAGTCTCAACATCAGGGAAGGTCCCGTCCGTACCTTGGGCTTCTCGATTTCGCATGCTTGGGTGTTTTCTATGGGCGTCGGCGGAGGCGAGACTGTGCATATGAGAAATAAGAGTGTCAGCTTATGCGCAGAGCATGTTTCTCATCAGACTTGACCCGGGTATGGGTCAAAAGGCAGTGACAAATTGCGTCCAAGCTCGGATATACGATGTTCGGGACCGTTGGACTCACCATTGGGAGAACCCCAGAGCCAAGACATGTTGAAAGTCAGCTATGTGTGGACAAGAGTACAAGATGCTATGTGTAGACAACAGCTGAGCGCTTTTCCCAGTATTGAATTGAGCGAGTGTATGGTTGTAGAAAGAAGCCGAAAATGTCCGGATCGCGAGAGCAAAGAGAGCCCGGAATTGCGATCATTCTTCCGATCGCTGATTAATTGCGAATTATATCGCGCTTTTGGGTGCTGTACCTATCCGTAGACGCGATGTCACGTTTTTGTCGGCGAGGACATCGGGGGCCGGCTTGGATCATTGCGCTCAGAACACGAGGACTCTTTGGTGTCATCCAGCATGGTCATGATTCTGTTTGCGAAGAATTCGCTGAAATGTAACTTGTTAACCAATTTCGGTGTTCCTTGATGTAGAAGAGGTCGAAGGACAGAGATCATCAGTGGCCGATATGGTGTTTGGGGCTAACAAATATATCTGTGCATGATAGACATGGTGAGGACTTTTACCGCGACATGAGCATTTTATCATATTGAACATTGCGTAACTTTAACCTTGTCCTCTTCTGCTGCTTAGAAGAAGCCCCTAGATGCTGTGCACATGATCCTAGCCAATGATCCAAATACAATCATTGCGCACAATTGACACAGTTAGGTTTGAGGCTCTCTGTTGAAGGCAAGGTCTTGCTGTACAACAGCTTCCCAGACAGCTCTATCCTTGGGGCGATATTGGGACAGTCAGATGTACAATGTTAGGGATATCGAGACAGCAGCGTGCATGTACAAGTATAGTTGCCCACTTAGAGTTGATCTTTTAGTTGCAGCAAGACGACTGATTAGGTATCTTTTTGCCTGAGGAAGCACACGCTAAGCTTTGTCGTGATGACTAACCGCATCATGCAGGAGAAGTAAACGGGGAAAGGGTTTTTGCTCGAGACAATAACGCGCACAGTGTCCACGCGGATAGTCTGCAATTACTCCTCTCCTGGAGCGTCTGGTCTTAAATCTCACGCGCGACTTGAATTTTCACCAATATCTTTTCACCAATATTCCTACGATTGCCGTTCCCCAAAACCCCTTTGGTACAACCCCACCATGGCCCCGCCAAAGGTCTTTTCTCTCGAGGGAAAGGGCCTTAAACTTGACACTGCGGAGGACATTGAGTCGCACATCAAGCCTCTGATCGAAAGTAATGATTTCACAGAGGTCCGCCTCGGTGGAAACACGTTTGGCGTTGAGGCTTCCGAGCGCCTGGCGGCCGTCTTGTCCGCACAGAAGAATCTCGAAGTCGCCGACCTGGCAGATATTTTCACTTCGCGTCTACTCTCGGAGATCCCCAAGGCTCTTACGTCGCTACTGAACGCCCTTCTGGAGATCCCAACGCTTCACACGGTTAACCTCTCTGATAATGCGTTCGGCCTTAGCACCCAGGCTCCCCTGGTCGACTTCCTGTCCCGCCATGTTCCTTTGCGCCACTTGATTTTGAACAATAATGGTCTCGGTCCCACGGCTGGTACCTATATCGCGGATGCGCTCACGGAGCTGGCGAAGCAGAAGGAAGAGGCTCGCAGGGCTGGGAAGGAGGTTCCGCTCCTGGAGACTGTGGTGTGCGGGCGCAACCGGCTGGAAAATCGTAGTATGGAGGCTTGGGCGCGAGCCTACAAGGCGCATGCCGCCGGTATTCGCTCGGTGAAGATGACCCAGAATGGCATCAGGCAAGAGGGTATTTCGCTGTTGCTGAAGGAGGGTCTGCGCCATGCCAGCGCCATTGAAGTTCTCGACTTGCAAGACAACACCTTTACCATCATGGCGTCAACGGCTCTCGCAGGTGTACTGGAAAGCTGGCCATCATTGCGCGAGCTCGGTGTCAGTGATTGCCTTCTGTCTCCACGTGGTGGAATCAAGGTAGGAAAGGCCTTGGCGGCGGGCAAGAACCAGAAAATTGAGACTCTACGTCTGCAATATAACGATATCACGGCAGAGGGGGTAAAGCATTTTCTTCATGCTGCACGGTCAACGCTACCAGCTTTACGCCGCATCGAGCTGAACGGAAATAAATTCTTTGAGGATGATAATTATGTGGTGGAACTGCGGGAGCTCTTGGAGGCGCGGAAAGAAGAGCACGGCAGCGATGATGACCCGGAGGACATGTGGGGTATTGACGAGCTGGATGAGCTTGAGGAGGAGAGTGAAGAAGAAGAAGAGGAGGAGGAGGAGGAAGAGGAAGAGGAAGAAAGGGCCCATATTGCTGATAAGGACCTCAAGGAGGCCGTCGAAGCTGAAGAGGAAGAAGTGCCTGAGAGAGTGGATAAGGAAGTGGATGAGCTGGCTAAAGTCCTTGGAAAAACCGGCCTATAAATGCCGGTTCCTCGATTTATTTGGGAGCTCTAATGCTCATGGACCTTATTTCCTCGTCACCAGTTCCCGACACCTCTTGACGCCCCCCAGACACTCACACTAGTGGCCCTCCCCGTGTCCGAGTTCCAAATGGTGGCCATGTTCCCCCAAGACGATTCGGATATCAGGCAGCATCGATGTGTGCTGGATCCGCGACCGGTGGGCTTCCAGTGGACACTGTCCGTCAGCTTCGCAATGCGTCCCAGCTCTCACGTCCCGACCACTATATCCCGCACCTTGTTCACTCGTTGCATTACCCATTCGTATATGGGTGATTTGAATTCTTGAGTTCCCTGCCTTTGTAGAGGATAGATAGCTGCAACACGTCATTAGTCATATAGGAGAAACTAAATAGTAAATAGTGAATACAATAGATACAGTACCCTTAACTTCTTGAACGCTTAATCTTCCCGGCGTCCATCGCACATGAACATCTTAAGGTCACGTGACTGGAACATCTGCATCCGGTTGCTTGCCGAATACAGACATGGAGGCTTGGCATCGGAACAGTGGGACTCGAGCAGTTAATTGACCCGTTCCATCCAGCATCTCTCCTCCTCGACATTGTGCGCTGCACTGTATTCCTATTCTGCCTTGCCTGTGTCATTTTGTATCAGCCCTGTCCTTTTCGTCTATCACCACTCACTTCTCTTTCGCTTGTCGTGACTGCAGCATCTCGACCTTCCCCTCTAATCTCCACCTCCGCACGCTCTGAAAGTGAGTGCGCCTCCTCACCCTTCACTGTCACCTCACCTCTGTTTGCCTTTCCCTTTATACATCTAGAAGCATATCGGTATGAAGCAGTACGAGCGCATTGTCCTCATCGAGCTTCCGAGCTATCATAGTGGCCAGCTCCCACTTTTGACGGCGTCCATATCGGCACGTGCGGACAGCCGATTCTTCGGAGAGGGGACGATGGAGCTCGAAATGGCTTGAAAACGAGAAATGACGCTGGAGTTATAGCAGACAGATTTCTGTGACGACCTTGGAGGAATGTCGAGGGTTGCGTTGCATATTGACTTGTGCGATGCTGGATGCTTCTTCTCTACTCTCCCGACCGGGTGCTTGCGCATTTGGCCCTGACTCCTTGTTCACTCGCCTGCATCCTTATTACTTGATCATGCTTCTAGCGGCTTCCAGCTACCGCGATATTGCGCTAGGAATTAGGTTGTAATTTCCAAACTTACTAACCCAGCTTCCGACAGGTCCCCCGATTTCTCCTAGACGATCCGTACTCTCCGTGTCCTTGAGTTCTCGCGTCGTATTCATCGTTCTTGCACTATCTACGCAATCATGGCGTTGGACGTCAAGGAGATCGAATTGAAAGCAAAGGCCCTTACGAAAGCGGCGACGCAGAGCGAACCTCCCAGCACCATCGTTTCTCTATTGAAGGATTTGCAAAAAGGCGTCGTCCCCACCGAAGATCTCCTACGGTCAACTCGCATAGGCATCATTGTCAACAAATTCAAACAACACAAGTCGGCAGATATTGCACGCTTATCGAGTGAGATTGTCTCTAAGTGGCGGAATGAAGTCAATAAGCAAAAGGCGGCTGGCGGATCGCCGTCTGTCAGTCGGCGGCCAAGCGGTTCGCCGAGGCCGGTTCAGAATGGAGTGTCACCGCCGGCTGTGTCGCCGCCAGAGAAGAAGTCTGAGCTGACCGTTCCACCGGACAAACGGTCATGGAAGGCAGACGGCGTGGAAGTTAACCACACTTCCAACAAGGTGCGGGACAGCTGCATCGGCTTAATGTATGATGGACTGTGCCTCGGTTCTACGGAAGCGCCCCGTCTGGTCCTCTCGAAAGCTGTGTCGGTTGAGGCGGCATCGTACAACGCGTTTGGCCCAGAAACGAAGGAACAGTACCGCACCAAGATCCGCAGCTTATACCAGAACCTCAAGAACAAGTCTAATCCGACGCTAAGGGTGCGTGTTCTTGGCGGTGAGATCGCGCCGGACAAGTTCGTGCGGATGACACACGACGAGCTGAAGTCGGCAGAACAGCGGGAACAGGAGCGGAAGATCCAGAAAGAAAATATGGACAAGGCCATGGTGGCACAGGCGGAGCGCAGTATCAGCACCAGTCTGCAGTGCGGAAAGTGTGGGCAGCGCAAGGTAACATACACCGAAGCGCAGACGCGGAGTGCAGACGAACCGATGACCTTGTTCTGTACGTGTCTGAACTGCGGGAAGTCATGGAAGCAGTAGTTCCTTGGGACTATATTCTTTCTTTCTTTCCCCCTTTCTTTTTTTCGTTCGCTCGCTGCTTCTTATATGCAACTTTGCGCGTGCCGGAGACATGGAGTTCGGGGATCATTTTAAAAACTTGCTGTACATGCTTTGGCGTGATGGATGAGGGGGCAGCGCTTTTTCTTCTGCGATTTACGTCCAGTGGCTACGGCCGAGTGTTTAAGATTTAAGCAGATAGATCAACATTTTCGTTCAATTTAACGAAGATCAGTTTGACTGTTTGCGAAGCTGCATGAAATAGTTAGCAGTCAACGTCATAGTTATGTCAGCGTCAAGGGCATGGCATGAGGTTGAAGCGAGTTGATGTCGAACTATGCTACATCTCCATTGCATCCATCTAAACAGAAACGTATCGACAAAGGGAGTACTTGCAAGGCTCAAAACGAAGGAAGAATGCCAGCCCGTACAACTCTAATAGCACCTGTCCAGTCTCTCCTATCAGCCATCACCAACGGCTCCAACCCCACCCAGCTCCTGGCACACTTCACCAGCAACCCCCCACCTCAAATCCGCGAGCACGGCCTGAGTCTCTTCGCGCCCTTTCTCGGGCGAACCTTCACGGGCCCCGATGGGGTCAGCCGCTACTTCGAGCTACTAGCCTCTTCGCTTGAATTCCAGGAGACTTCATTCGAGAACGAGGACGCGTGGATTGTCGACGAAGTCTCGATGGCAGTGTTCCTGCGCGGCCAATCGCGGTTCCTATGGAAAGAGACCGGGGAGAGCTGGGACGAGACGTTCTGCTACCGGATTGCTGTCGCGGACGATCTAGTGGAGAACAGGCTTAAGGTGCAGGAGTATCTGGTCTGGGGGGATACGGGGGCGCTGTATCTTGCTTCCCGGGGGGAATTGGGGAAGGTTGCTGGTGAGAAGGGTGCTGGTGCTGGTGCTGCTGTGACAGGGCAGACGCGCAAGGCGATCAACAGGGGGAAAAGTGGGTGTGGGGATGTTGTTGGGAGTGGGTTGGGTGTGTATGGGAGTTGCGGGGGCCCAGGGTAATCGAATCGGTCTCTCTCTCTCTCCCCGCCTGGTGTTCTGGAGGGCTTAGCTTAGTTATTTGCTGTATTAACTCCGCTTACGACGGATTGTACGCATTGGCTGCGTTGAACTGATAGCTGCCATGATATGGGTAACCAACAGGGCTGTGCTCGGCGATCTGAGTTCTCCATGTTCGACTGCTATCTGCAAGTAATCCCCGAGTTCAGATATGCGCCCCTACCTCCATTCGCCTCTCTTATTCACTGTCAGTCCCTGCAGCGGAGTGAAATATACTACAAATCCTTGAAAAGCCTCACTCAATCCGGCTTAGTAAGGTATGGCTTGAAGTGCGCAGCATCGCAGACACCCGGAGCTGCCCATTTAGGTAGAAGCCACCCTTTTTGGAACAAGTTGGCCATAAACAGTCGGCCGATAAACGATAAAGCCGTTGTCCGAGAAGCTACCGAAAGTGAGACGGGGCAGTGTCCCGGTGCTGACTTGGTGGCTGCTGAGACGTTGCGCTGCTTATTCCTCAGGGAGGAATACATAAACCTGACGCCATTAGCTTCAACCGGTAGACATCGTACAGGATAGTTACGAAGTCTGAAGCGCAAACTACAATAAATTTAAAAGAAACTACAGCTTTCAAAATGTCTGATATAAACCTAGAGGCAATCGACTCATTGGAGGCGGTTGTCATCATCGACAATGAACTTGACCCAATGTCGTTCCCCGCACCGGACACGGTGCAGATATCGGGTCTGATGCCCAGTCTGGCCACGCACGAAATAGACCGCGGCGACGCTAAAAGGGAGATAAAGATGAGCCATCTCTGTTGCTCGGCTCACGGGCTGTCTATTCTCGTGGTATGTTGCTGTATGCATCGAGAGGGGTCATGAAAATGAAGTGCAAAGAAGCGAAGGGTAGGTACTTGCTGACTCGATAATAGACAGCCACAAAAGGCGATGTGAAACATTCTATCTTGTTCGACGCCGGTCCGGAAGAGGATGTATGGGAGCGGAACGCAAAGCGGTTACGTCCAGACCTGGCGTCCGTCGAGCTCATTCAGCTCTCGCATTGGCATCGGGACCATTCAGGTTAGATCCTCAGATTCCCCTCTTCTCGTTCCCGTAGTTCCGTTTCAGAACGAAGGCATGCAATGAGTGCTATGTGCCCATCTGACGCTCTGTGAACAGGGGGCCTCGTTCGGGCCATTCGGATGATCGAGGAGGCGAAAACGGCCCAGGGCAAATCCAAGAGCAGCGTCAAGGTCGACCTTCATCCCGACAGACCTGAATATCGAGGCTTCAGCTTTGCCAGCAAGACCATATCGCTCGAAGCTGATCCGTCGTTCGAGGAGTTGGAATCCGCAGGCGCGGTAGTCGACAAGCGAGCAGACGCCCACACAGTCCTCGACGACATGTTCCTGATATCCGGGATGATTCCGCGGGTGACGCCGTATGAGACGGGACTGAAGGGCGCGGTACGATACGACAGTAGCACGAATGACTGGCTCTCTGACGAGTTGATCGCGGACGAGCGGTTTCTCATGTGCAATATCAAAGGTACGTGACGTACTTCTTATACGGCATGTCCTCCGCGGGCTACCGACGTTCTGCTCAGCAGCACGTTCTGACGATGGATCCACAGGAAAGGGAATCGTTGTCTTCACAGGCTGCAGCCATGCAGGCGTTGTCAACGCTACAAAGCATGCTATAGACCTACTGCATGGTTCCGTGCCTCTCCACGCCGTCGTCGGCGGCTATCATCTCGCTACAGACGATGCGCAGCATGTGAAAAAGACCGTGGAGGACCTGAAGCAGCTGGACCCCGCAGTTCTTCTCCCGGGGCATTGCACTGGCTGGCGCGCCAAGTTTGCTATCGAGAATCTCATGCCGGGAACCTTGGTTCCTTGCACGGTGGGCACGAAGATTGCGTTCTAGCTGTAGCTAGCTGTCATAGTCCTATGATTGGAGCGTAGTAGACAGGATAACGAATGTTGGGAAGACATGCTGTGATGGTTTCTCCTCTTCTTGCTGCTAGGTAACCCTCTACTAAGAACCTCGGACCTAAGCAGTATTCTCTGCTGCTGACGAGATAATAGCGTAAGGTTTACCAATCCTTTTGTTTTCTGCCTCCATCTCTTAAGCCTCTGTGGTGACATGACGGCGTGCAATGCCGTGCATCAGCCTTCGGTACCTGTACCTGTCGATATGAGGCGACGTCTATCAGAGTTGATCAACGTCCTTTCTGTCAGTTTAGGATAATGCAGACACCTTCTAAGCCGGTCTATCCCATTATCTAGATTGCGGGGAGCTCAGTGTCTCCTCCCCGCACTCACTCTAAATTTCCCAGCGTCTGCAACGGAATCGGGCCAATGACCTTGTCCTGTTAAAAATCGCTGACGTTCTAGAGAACTTGGGGCCTCGGATGCACCCCTCTTCACATGGGAACCTGAGCATCGTATTGGTCTCTAGGGAAAATGCTGAATCCTGACATTGTACCTACTAGTAGGTATATGTAGATTGCTCGCCTCTGAGGCTCTCGGATGAAAGTCTCCATTGAGATATGCGTCCGAGTTAACGAAACGAATCAGATATCAGAAACTATTTATCTCCTCTGTCTCTCTCTCTCTATATATAAAATGCCCAACTTGCTAGCCGTGGCTTTTGCACCAATGCTGGTGCTGGCCGCTCTTCTTGTTCTTTTCATAGTGCTTCGGGACCTTCGAATCGCCTATCGTAGCTTCAGGGTTAAAAGGTGCGGTGGGATTCGAGCACCTCAAATCCCAAACAATATCGTTGCTGGTACGGGGCCTCCCCCGAGTTCCTCAGACCTCAGGCAAACTTGACCAGCTACTAAATAGTAGGCCATGTGCAACAGCATGCCGATTCATATTATCCGCTCTCCGAGCGCAGAATGCCAACCAACTAGGCGACTTCTTCAACGGCCTGTTCGTGAAATACGGCACCCCGTCGTCGCCGAACTGCGTCGAAATCGACCTGACTGGAGGCTTCCGCACGATAGCCACCCGCGAGCCAGAGCATATCAAGACCGTGTTGACGGGCAAATTCGCCGACTACGGCAAGGGCCAGCATTTTCATGACCTGTGGTCGCCGTTTCTGGGCGATAGTATCTTCACCACCGATGGCAAGGCGTGGTCGAATAGCCGCCAGCTGATCCGGCCGATGTTTATCAAGGATCGGATCAGTGATCTTGAGACCTTCGAGAAGAAGGTGCAGACTATGATGAGCTTGTTTCCGGCGTCGGGCGAGGAGTTCGATATCATGGATCTCTTGTATCGGATGACTATCGACGTCACGACAGAGTTTCTTCTGGGGAAGGGGATTAATAGTTTGGAGAATCCGCAGGGGGAGTTTGTGAAGTCTTTTGCTGAGGTGCAGCGTATTCAGATGCTACTTACTGTCATAGGGTGCGTTGATATCAATTTCTTCACTGCTTCAATTGAAGGTAGAGAGATAAGAGAGCTGACGACTCCAGCCCCGGAGAACACCTCTACCCTCGCACAGCGTACAAACGAGGCATCAAAGTCATCGACGACTTCATCTTACCTTTCGTACATCGCGCGTTGTCCCTCCCAGCTGAAGAACTGGAGAAACGCAGCAAGTCCGAGAAATCCTTCACCTTCCTGCACGCTCTGGCACGCTTCACGCGCGACCCCAAAGTGATCCGCGACCAGGTCCTCTCCGTCCTCCTCGCGGGCCGCGACACGACAGCAGCGACGCTCTCATGGGCCATCTACGAGCTCTCGCATTCCCCAACCATCTACTCTAAGCTCCGCGCCGAGGTCCTCTCCACAGTCGGCGGCGCCGCCACCGAGGCCTCCTCGGCCCCGGCTCCCACATACGAGAACCTCAAGAACATGCCGTACCTCCGACACACAATCGACGAGACCCTCCGACTGTACCCAGCAGTGCCGTACAATGTGCGATTTGCACTAGCGGACATGACGCTCCCCCGTGCTGGTACAGGTGCAAGCGCCGGAGACGACGCGCCGCCCATCACAGTCCTCCGCGACGACGCCGTCATCTACTCAACATACGCGATACAGCGGCGCGCAGACCTCTACCCTCCTGTCTCGGACAAGTTCGCGGACCCGGCCGTCGTCTCGCCCGAGCGTTGGGAGCACTGGACGCCCAAGGTGTGGCAGTATGTGCCGTTCAATGGCGGGCCGCGCATCTGTATCGGGCAGAACTTCGCCCTGGCCGAGGTCGGGTACACGCTTGTTAGGCTTTGTCAGAGGTATGAGCGGATTGAGTATGCGGGGAACTGGGAGGAGCAGTTTCACCGGGCTGAGATTGTGGGCTCGCCGGGACAGGGTGTTATGGTGAGGATGTACGAATGATTGCGGACAGCCATGAATGGATGACATGACTGGTAATGAACGAGTATGCTAGCATGATTTATGGGATTACGCGTTGGTCAATTGTGAAACTAGATAATTTAGTTAGTTTGAAACACATACGCAGCACTGTATATGTTGAATATCGAACACCTACGTTGGTTTTGGTATGTATCAATTGACACTGCAATGTTAAAAATTATGCTGCCTACCTCATGCACATGGTATATGCAATGAGCCTATGCAAGAATTGATGCCATAACCCCCTGACGAATCCCGCCAAGCAGATAGATCAACGTCAGGGGCCCCAGACTCCGTCGATCATCAATCATTTGTCCTAGCGGACCTGTGCCAAGAGCATTGTTATTATGGTTATGTCCAACATGCAGGAAGCCAAGAAGAACAGAACAGACGTTCATCACCTTGCGTTTTCCAGGGACACGATAATTAACAGAACAGGAGAATGCCAGCTGTCTTGGCGGCTGGTTCTATTGACAAGATGATCGACGTCGCCAAGAACCCTTTCTTGGCGTCCCCTTGCTTGTGATCATTGGTCTCGATTTGATCAATTGGTGGTCAGGGGTAATTAGTTAGATACTTCGAGGTGCTGCTACTGGACGTTCATCTGTTCGTTGGGGCGGCTGGAATCAATAAATCAGGTTGGCGTTCTTGTAAGTAATAATAATATAGATAGAAAGGTTGGACTTCATGTATCTGCCCTGCAGTGATCTACAGCTTCGTATATGCCGATATTGCCATTACCAGTGCTGTACGGGGGAAGTGTAATCGTGATGTGTTCGTGGGGTGGTCTTGGACGCATAGGATGTACTATTTGTAGATACAGCTGTACAGAGCACCTCTTGCATGATTGCTGTACTGTGCAGAGTGGACGGGCTCTTCAAGGCCGGTACCAGGATTTGGTAGAACAGCAAAATAATAGCATTTTGAGAGTAGAGTGCTGGTGCAATTAACTAACAATGTCAACATTCTACCTAGGTAGGTACCTACACATGATGTCAGAAGCTATCGCAGACTCCGGGATCTACAGCTTACATGTCCAACGTACCAAACACGCCTACTAGGATCCATGCAGAATTCCGATTTAGCAGCGCCGAGACTGTAGAATGCCAATGCCAATGCCAATGCTAACGCAAGCAAAGACGGGCGTCCTGATTAATGCCGCATCACGGGACCCAGCTTGTTTACATGTAGTGAGTCATGGATGGGATGGCACAATGGCATAACGGCATAAAACAAATATCATATGCACAAAAATAATAGCAAGGCGCATAATGATTTATGCCAATAGAGCGAATGCCAAGCTGTATTACAGTTTTTATTGTTTACTTATTTATTTGAGTCCTGCAGGTTCAACGCCACGGCCAATTGCAGGCCACACTAGACAGGGATACTACTACCTAGGTAGTAGTAGTATGTATCCATCGCGAACAAATCCCTGAATGTTATTTACCTCTAAGGCCGAAGGGGGGGCCCAGGCACAGGCACCGAGGCCAGTCCGGTGCGGGAGGCGGCAAATCTGCCGAACGCTGTTCGTGTTCTATCTAATCCTTGTCGTGTCCCTGCGCGAATTTCTTGCTGGCCTTGATTGTCACTGGAGAGAGGGCCGATCTCCATCCGCCTTACCCGCCTTGACAAATCCGTACTCATTCTCCGAGGCCGAGTTGTTGGGGCAATTCGATAAAAGAACGAAAATCTGATAAGCTTTCAGAGAGTTGCCGATTTCCGACAGCAACCGCACGCCCGTTTTGGAAGGGGGAGGGGGGGGGGAAAGAAGAGAATTGTCCGAGGTCGATGGATGTGAAACGCTCCAACCACGGATCAGGATTGTTGTGACCCTGGAACGAAGAGGAAGAAAAAAAATTTTTCTTGTAAGGCAAGGCTTCTAGAAAACGTCGAGAAGAATTTACTGGCTCGAGCGACTGCAATTGTCGGATTGGGATTTGCCGACAGTATGTGTCGAAGCGGGCGTGCTGTGGATTCCAAGTGGTTACGGTCTCCGTCCGCCAGTCAGGTTAATGCCTCATTCTGATGAGCTGGCAGTGAATTTCTTTTTCTTGTTACTACTACTGCTGGTATACTACTACTGCTTGTAGCGGTGTGAATTCTCCGAGTAGTGTCCGTGTGTCCTTGTTTCTAGGACTTTCCATGCTCATCCTGATTTTTGCCGCGCTGTGAATTGCGAATTATTCCTGCTATGGTATCATTCTCCCGCCCCGGGGGCAGATCCAACTTGCCTGTGCGGCCGCGGAGGATCACAACGATCAGCACACCGTCGCCAGCGCACGGTTTGCACCGGGGATCAAGCGGCCGCCCCATGTCGTCAGCATCGCGGTACCGTGGAACATCTTCACTCACCTGTGACAGTAATAATAATAGTCGGATAAAAAAATATTTTTTATTTTTAAGTAACCCCGGTGGTCCCTAGCTGCATTTAGTACGCGGTATCGTCGGTCGGGACGGGACTCGGCAGGTCTCCGGAGAGTATGCGCCAATGGGTTCGATTGGATATGTTATTATTATTGTGCAGTGGCCATGGTTGAGGGTGAACTTCTTGGAAAGTAAGCTGAGAACAGTCATCCTGCAGTGCTTTGAGGATGAGAATCATGTAAACAGCATCTGCATAGTTGTGTCCAGTGTACACGGCAGGTGGGCTGCGCAATAATTTAACCGTGCTGCGCGATCCACAGCTCAAACGCTGGCGTCTGCATGTAATAATAACGTTCTCACGCTGATATCTACTTTCTGCTAGACATCAGCCATATGCCATGCACTGTCGCGTGGTTGCACATTGACCTTGATGCTTCATGCTCAAGAACTCCTGGAGAACCGGTCAACTTCGGACAGGAAAGCAGCCTCATCTACCATCCGATTTCTCACCGCTCTATCTCCCGTTGCCACGGTCACGGCAAGGCTGTACCTATAGTATATCCCGTAGTATGTAGCTAAAACACCGACTGCCGATCGACAAATTCCGACGTTAGTGCTTCACGCAAGGCGCATCACCGTCATCGGTCATTCATGCATATAATAAACTACTGCCGATAGGGAGTGATGGGACAGAATCCAGGGCTGCTCCTAAATTACTAGGATAGTAGTAGCTTGCCAGCCTTTGCGACAACTAGTAGACGTGGCGGACGGCGCGATGCGCCAATCAAGGACGGAGTGGGTGCGCGTGCGGGAAAATGCCTCGATAGTCGGCGATGTGCCCACTGCCCGCAAAGGCTAGGTACGAAAAGACGAAAATAATTAGTTTTTTTTTTGTTCGGTGATATGATAACGCAGGATGAAGAAGCTTAAGCTGCTGCAGTGTTTTGTTGTCGGCCAGAGGGAAATCGTAGGCTTGACACGTTTTTTTCTTTATTTTATTTTATTTTATTTTTTTCTCTCTTTTCATTTCCCTGGCGGCGAGGATTGCGCAGATGGTGATTTGCTGGAAGATTTTTAAACTCGTTCGACACGAATGCGAGCGAACGGCCCAGACCAGATGTTGCCATTGGGGTTGTCGTTGCCAGGTGCGCTTGTTGCTGATATCGTTGCTATGCTGGACTGGAGTTGGTGTTCCAGGTCCACAGGCCGGGTTCGATACGATAACATGCAATGGTACCGGAAATACAGGAAATACCGACAAGGCTCCCTCGCATTCGCCAACACGTCTACGCTAGAGAAAACCCGGCTCGGGCGATCGACCATTCAGGGCAGAGTCTATTCTGCATTCGGACTAGCGCATCGAGACATGGGTCCAGAAACGGAAAGCCGGTCCACGGTATTGGAATAAACGGCAAATGTGGGTTCCGCCACGCTTTACCGACTCGGGCAAGCTCACAGATAGCGCGGTTACCATGGTACGGGCATGGATTTGACCACCACCTGGGCAGGCTGGAAAGTCAATGGCCGTTCTGTTCTGGCCGATCCCCGATGCCTCGGTCTCCAGTCCTGAAGATTCTTCTGTCTGCCCACGGAGCTGTCTCATTAGCAGCATCATCATCATCATCATAATTTATCCTGTAGGTAGAACAGACCACATCAGAATGACTGCATGTTTCTGTAATCGCGATTGCTTGTTTCTTGATTCTCTTGTCTCCTGCTCTGGTCTCGACTAGGCCGTCTCCGGTGTGTTTGCCGGACGTCCGTTAGCTAGTCAGTTGCTCTTTGAGGGAATTATTTATGGTCTTCAAGAATGCATCTAATCCTGCCCCGATAAACTGCCGCAAGGTGCATCGCAGCGGCATGATGGCGCGCGAAAACCGTGCGTCAGCCATGGCGATCCTATCCTGACAGGAGCTGGGGAGTTCATAGGTCGGTTGATGAAGGTCGAGCAACCACATCATAACCCCTCGGAAAAGCCTGATAGGGAGGGATTGTTCTAGGAATGTTCTAATTAGATATGAACAGTTTACTTGTAGCAGGCGTACGGAGTATGGTTCATCGGTTTCAAATCCAGCGAGATTCAATGTGAGGAGTGAACTTGAATGGGGGGAACGGTAAGCGTCGTCCAGTGTCCGCATCCCACGACTTTCGCTACTACTGCTGGGTTAGGATGCATCGACCGTTGCGATGCTACAGAATTTTTTGCGCGCGCTCGGTGGCCCATCAGGTGAACATGCCGATGAGCCGTCTTGGGACAAGCAGAAGGGAGGGCGACCAGTGACGGTGGGCATGATTGGCAGAGGTAGGAGTTGGACGCGAGAACTAAAGCGGATTAGGCCGGCGGATCTTCAGACCAAAGCAGAAGCGAAGGAAGAAAAAGGAAGAAAGATATGCTGGACAACAAAGTTCAAAAAATCGCGCATAGTAAAGAGCTAGGCGGACGTCATCGCCCGCGAGACGTGCAGGCATTTCTCCGGCCAGGTAAGCCGAGCGTGGTGAGAAGCATGCGCTTGGCCAGATTGGCGTGGGCGAAGTGGGGGCCGAGCTGGTCCGATGGGTCGCCGTACGGTACCAGTACAAGGCCTGTGGTATCAGGCCCGGTATCGACGGCTCGCGGCAGTGGGAGCTTGGGTCTTGGCACTCCCTGCGTTCTTGGCATCGGCTGCCCTCCCGCGCACCACGGCAGTTCAGGATTCTGTCTGCATGCTCGCTGCCATCATGCAGCTGGTCACGGCCAATGGCGATGCTCAAAGAGTTGCAAAGAACAGAAGTTCATGAGAGTCATGAAAAGATAGCAGAGACAAATCGGGTGACTAAATAAGCAATTCAAGAGTTTGGCCGGCGCCATGATCTCGGCGCTAGTCCCATTACGGCAACGCCCGCAGTCAGGGAAAAAGCAAAGAAACCAGGGATTACCGCCAATACAGCCCGTAATAAATCGACGCTGCAAGTCTTCCGCGTATCATCGGTGGCCGGTCCCCAACTCGGTCGAACTGGGGCTGCTGTTCCATCCGCAGAAAATAAATAATAAAATATAATAATGATAATTAAATAATTAAATAATAAAAAATAAAATAAAAATCCAAAATCCAAAAAACAAAACAAACCATACGGATACAACGGGGCGACTCGCTTGTTCGAGCTTCGGACAACACGAAAACTTGTTGCTTCTTACAGGCATAGCTTCACCCCAAGCTCGACAGCCCTCCCTCCCACTTCCCATATTTTATTTCCCTCATTATATTAAACGCGTCCGCTCCCCCCCCCCGAGTCCTTTATATTCTCCCCTCCTCTCCCCTTCCTCTCCTCTTTGTTCTTGTCTTTTCCCTCCCCTCAGGAACATCCGTTTCTTGCCATTCCTGTCATATCTTGTTTGCATCTGCTCATATCGTTAGCTCCCTATAAAGGCTGTGTGAGCCGAAGCAACGACAATGGCAGAACGGAGGATCTCCTACGCTCCTGACGTGGAGAATGGCGAATCCCACCACCCTCATGACGATAACACCGGCCTCGAAGAGTACGCTGCTCTGAACCGTTATATCTCTACCGCTCAAAGCAAGCGTCGCGATTCCACCACCAGCGGCGGTGGTGCGGACGGTTCAGCAAAGAAGAAGACTTGGTGGGCTTTCTGGCGCAAGTCTGCTGAGGCTGGAGGAGAAGATGGTATCGTCATCCCTGATGAGTGGCTCGAAACCGATATCCGTACTGGTATTCGCTCGGCCGATGTCGAGCCTCGGCGCAAGCGCAGTGGCTGGAACGAGCTGGCTACGGAGAAGACCAACTTCTTCCTCCAGTTCCTCAGCTACTTCCAGGGCCCCATTCTGTACGGTATGTTGATTGTTCCTCGGGGAAAAAAACCATTTGAAGCATCCCTCAGTTCGTAGCTGATTGCTTGCAGTCATGGAATTGGCTGTGTTGCTCGCTGCCGGTCTTCGTGACTGGATTGATTTCGGTGTCATCATTGGTATTTTGATGCTTAACGCTTGTGTCGGTTGGTACCAAGAAAAGCAGGCCGCCGACGTCGTTGCTTCCCTGAAGGGTGATATTGCCATGAGGGCTGTTGTCGTCCGTGATGGCCAAGAGCAGGAAATTCTCGCCCGTGAGCTGGTTCCTGGTGATATTGTAAGTCGCTTTTTTTTTGGAGTCCCAGTGCTATGGTTCGCGTCTGAATCGTCGGCTAACTAGCCTGCCCTTTTTAGGTCGTTATCGAGGAAGGTCACGTTGTGCCCGCCGACGTTCGTCTTATTTGCGATTACTCCAAGCCCGAAATGTTCGAGACCTACAAGGAATTCCTCGCTCAGGCCAATGACGACACCCTGAAGGAGAAGGAGGATGAGGATGATGACGACGATGGTCCCAACCATGTTGGTGTCTCCATCGCTGCCGTTGACCAGTCTGCCATTACCGGTGAATCTCTCGCTGTTGACAAGTACCTCGCCGACACTTGCTACTACACCACTGGCTGCAAGCGTGGCAAGGCCTACGCCATCGTCACTGCGACCGCCAAGCACTCTTTCGTTGGTAAGACTGCTGCTCTCGTCCAAGGTGCCAAGGACACTGGTCACTTCAAGGCCGTCATGGACAGCATTGGTACTGCGCTTTTGGTTCTGGTTATGTTCTGGATTCTCGCTGCCTGGATTGGTGGTTTCTTCCGCCACTTGTCTATTGCTTCGAACACAACCCACGATGGTGAGCGTAACTTGCTTCACTACACCTTGGTTCTCTTCATCGTCGGTGTCCCCGTCGGTCTTCCTGTCGTCACAACCACGACTCTTGCTGTCGGTGCCGCCTACCTGGCTGAGCAAAAGGCTATCGTGCAGAAGCTGACTGCCATTGAATCTCTTGCTGGTGTCGACGTTCTCTGCTCGGATAAGACTGGTACCCTCACCGCCAACCAGCTGTCCATTCGTGAGCCCTACACCGCCGAGGGTGTTGACGTCAACTGGATGATGGCTGTCGCTGCTATTGCTTCCTCCCACAACATCAAGAACCTCGACCCTATTGACAAGGTTACCGTCCTCACTCTCCGTCGTTACCCCAAGGCCCGTGAGATCTTGTCTCGCAACTGGGTCACTGAGAAGTATACTCCTTTCGACCCCGTCTCTAAGCGTATTACCACTATCTGCACATGCGATGGCGTTCGCTATACTTGCGCCAAGGGTGCTCCCAAGGCTATCCTCAGTCTTTCTCAGTGCTCTGAGGCGGAGGCTAAGCTCTACCGTGACAAGGCTGGCGAGTTTGCCCGTCGTGGATTCCGTTCCCTCGGTGTCGCTGTCCAGAAGGAGGGCGAGCCCTGGCAATTGCTTGGCATGTACCCGATGTTCGACCCGCCTCGTGAGGATACTGCGCACACCATCGCTGAGGCCCAGAACCTGGGTCTGTCCGTTAAGATGTTGACTGGTGACGCCATTGCCATTGCCAAGGAAACCTGCAAGATGCTTGCCCTCGGTACCAAGGTCTACAACTCTGAGCGTCTCATTCACGGTGGCCTGGCTGGTTCCCGACAGCACGACCTCGTCGAGAAGGCTGATGGTTTCGCGGAAGTCTTCCCCGAGCACAAGTACCAGGTCGTCGAGATGCTCCAGCAGCGCGGTCACTTGACTGCCATGACTGGTGACGGTGTTAACGATGCCCCGTCCCTTAAGAAGGCTGACTGCGGTATTGCTGTCGAAGGCTCCACTGAGGCTGCCCAGGCTGCCGCTGATATCGTCTTCCTCGCCCCTGGTCTTAGCACCATTGTCGATGCCATTAAGCTCGCCCGCCAGATTTTCCAGCGTATGAAGGCTTATATCCAGTACCGTATCGCGCTTTGTCTCCACCTTGAGATCTACCTGGTTACGAGCATGATCATTATCAACGAGACTATCCGCTCTGATCTCATTGTGTTCATTGCGCTGTTCGCTGACTTGGCTACCATCGCTATTGCATACGACAACGCGCACTTCGAGGCTCGTCCTGTTGAGTGGCAGCTCCCGAAGATCTGGGTCATCTCAGTCATTCTCGGTGTCATCCTTGCCGTCGCAACCTGGATTGTCCGTGCTTCTCTGTTCGTCCCCAACGGTGGTATCATCCAGAACTACGGTTCTCCTCAGGAGATCATCTTCCTGGAAGTGTCTCTTACTGAGAACTGGCTTATCTTCGTAACCCGTGGTGGCAAGACATGGCCGTCGTGGCAGTTGGTTGGTGCTATCGCGGTTGTCGATATCATCGCTACTCTCTTCGCTGCTTTCGGCTGGCTCTCTGGTGCTTTTGCCCAGACCGATCCCCATGATGCCGCTGGACCCAGCGGTAACACCGGCTCCGGCAAGTTCTCCCGCAACGGTGATGTTGGTGTGCCCACGATGATTGTCATCTGGGCCTACTCTATCGGTGTCACCATTATCATTGCCATGGTGTACGCTATCCTCACCGACGTCCCATACCTCAACAACCTTGGTCGCCAAACCCGCTCCAAGGCTGACACCAAGATTGAGAACCTCCTTGGCCACCTGTCCAAGGTTGCCATCGAACACGAGAGGGATGAGGCCACTGGCAAGGATAGCTACTTCATTGCCACTCGCGCTGAGGTTGCTGAGGACGATGAGTAAATCATCGCTTGATTTGGTTGTACTATTTTCATTCCCCTTGCCGATGCCGCTGTCGTCGTCCCGGGGGCCCAACTACTACCACTCTCTTACGCTAATAATACCGATCTAAAATAACTCTGGGGGGGCGGGATGTCACTGGCACCCTTGCATACACCAGCGATATTCGCCTTTCCTTCTCTCATTCTATTTTTGCGAAACGTGTTTTTGCGAAAGTACCCATAGACCATTTTGCTGCATATCGTGACTGTGACTACTTCTCAAACTCTTATCCCTGGAGTGATTGATACCTTTTCGATTCCTAATTGTATGTATGTCATTAATAGTGGTAACTTTAGTCAACAAATCAAGAATACCAGGCTGTTCAAGTTAATTGTCTATTAATCACAAAACCAACGTAATGACATTACAGTAGAGTCAGGACTTGGTAGCGTGGAGTTACCAGCTTCGTACCCAGCTTCACAACCCCTCCCTCTTTCACAACAGCGACAAGGGAAGGGCCACCGGCGAACCTAAACTGGCGACGCCCAATGTGGAACCTCATATTATATCAGCGCTCTAATCAAACGGACCATGGTTGAGCAAGCTCAGCTGTGGAGTCATCGGCTGTCACGCATGAGCTATGGATCCCCGGCTAGCGATCGTCAGATCAGCCACATGCAGTTCAGTTCGCAGACCGGCTGATCTGGTATTATTTTATTTTATTTAGTCCCTCCCCCCGTTTTCCTTTTTTTTTTTTTTTCCCCCTCACTCTCTGCAGGTTGTTGAAATGTGCTTAAGCTCGGGTAATTATAGCAATGCATAAAGTGGTGGATAAAACGTAGGTGTTAGCGGAGAGAAATGAGAGGTTTGGATAATTAATTAATTAATTTCTTAGTTACTACGGATATTCATTCTGTATTCTCTTGTTTCCCTTGTCTACGTAATGCAAGGATATTTGTGTATTAGTGGCTATATACGATGCACATGTAGCCTCCATGCGCTCACATAGTCAGCCAGGGATGCTTGAGGAGATCTTTTGCAGACTTCCTCTTCTCCGGCAACCATTGAAGCATATGACCTGCAAAGTCAAGAAATAGTTCTTTGTCCTTGCCCTCGAGAGAAAGAACGGAGTCCGGGAGGTTAAAGCCGGAAGGAATCAGGTCTTCGTATAGGAACAACCCTGCATACAAGGGTCAGTACTAGAGTCCTCAGGAGACAAGCGGCGATGAAGTTTCCAGCTTTGCACAAGGCTATTATCGTACCTTCTGAGTTGAAGAACGGCCCTCCATAGCACTCGCGAGCGGTCCAACAAAGCTTTCCTTCTACGTTGGGAAAAGCCTTTGTCCATTCGACCCTACCCCACTTTTCCTCTCGATCAAGGAGTTCTTTAGGTGGAGGGCCTAGTAATGCAATCATCTCTGCAAGGTGCTTGCGACTGTCGTAAGCACCTTGGTTGGAACAAATGTCTCGAAACAGGTTGCGGTTCTCTAGGAGGTTCCAAATCTAGGCGTTACATCGGGATTAGTTAGAAACTAAAGTAGTTGATCGCCTATAGCTCACCAATACGCCAAGGTTCCATATGTCTGCGCTGTATGACCAACCGGCGCCTAATATGACTTCTGGGGCATGGAAGAGAGGAGGCTGAATAGGGTGTCGCAGAGGTTCGGGACCATCTACACGCTGGGCTAACCCGAAATCTACCAATTTTGGAAGTGTTCTGAACGATTTGAATCCGCCAAAATCGTAGTGTGAGAGATATACTGAGTTACCATCTTTTATCTTTCGCGGCATAGGATCTTCGCCTAGGTTCCGGACAAAATTTTCGAGCACGGATAGATCCTCGAATGTCAACATGATATTGTCCTGCTTGATATCTAGTTAAAATAAGTATTAGGATATATTCACTAGGGAAACGGCTGCTTACTAACCTGTGTGAACAATACCACATTCGGAATGAAGATAATCGAGGCCCAGCAGGATATGCTGCAGGAATAGCTTAAGAAGCGGCCCTGGAATCTTGCTCTCGGGAACTCGCCTCTGGAAGAGATTAAGTGTCTCTCGCATTGGCTCATAGACCAGACAAGGGTGCGTGCCATGCGGGCCCGTGATTTCAAAATGGTCGGTTGCCGTTCTCACAAACCTAAAGCCCTCATGCGACGGACTTGCCTGAAGATATCTAGTGATATTACGCTCGTGGTTTGCGGTATCTTGATCATTAGATAAAGCGACCTTTACAGCAACGTATCTCTTCCCATGCCAAAACCATCTAGGAAGGTGTTAGAGGCAAATGGAACAGACCTGAATGAGGGCATACCGCGAAGTGTCTTCAGCTAGCCATACGGTCGAAGTAGAGCCCCATCCAAGCTTAGCCAATATCTTGTATTGTCCGTGCAAAACTTGGCCTAGATTCATCGGATAGAAACGTTTGGGATCATAGCTGGGTATTGTCTCTTCCTCCAGGAGGACATCGGGCAGGAGGATTTTGGGCTCTCGACTCTTGACCATCGTAGAGCTTCTCGCAAAGAACAACAGCTGTCGGATGTATGGACGGGCTCGGAATCTGAAGAGGCTGAGAACCGACATTCGGTGTCAGTAGCGATAGCACGTCTTCCTTAATTGGACAAGGGGGGTGAATCTTTGACAGAAGGGGAACTCATATTAACACTACCCTTTGGGTGATGTTCCTAAGCACCATCAGGCAGCAACACTGAAATTTTCGCTTGCCGAGCCACACCCTAGAGATGCACGATGCTGTGCTGGGTCGGGCGACATGCTTCCTCTATTTGTGCTGTATGTTTGGTCATCAGCGGCGCCGAATGGGCCGTTGAGCTGCGGTTCTGCCTGCACAGCACGTGATTCCGCATCCGCCGCACCGTCCTCCAGTTCTTGACCAGTCATCCTTGTTCGTTTCTCGTTCGCTTCTCGCATCGTGTAGCTCAATCACTTACCTTTTGACTAGGATTTCTCCCAGGAGCAGTTATCAAGGCCGGGCACCGGGATTTCTCAAGGCGCATCTGGAAGCTGCATCCTGGTCGTCGATGCAGATGCAAGATGCCGTTTGAGATATGCGTAATGACTGTTTGCATACATGATAAAGATAGAAACTGCGACCCGTCCGTCGATTGTCGAATGTGGACACAATTGATCAAGCACTAAATTGGGTGATTGTTTGCTGTAGGCTGGAGTCTGACTGCCTATGCATTCTGGATGCTCTTAGCCCCTTTTGCGTCTCTACAAGGAACATGTTGCCCTCGCTTTGTCCCTCCTGCTGGGAAGAAGCTGATGCCCCTGACCTTGATGCTTCCTGAATGCAACTCCTAAGACAAACAAAAATGACCACATCCATGAAGCTGGGGCTTTCTTCTGGAGCAGTCAAAACCAATAAGACGAGTGTTGTGTCTCGGGGCTCCGCAGCTCACATACGTGTCAAGCAAAGAAATGCTAGTATTATCGGGAACCTGCAGCCCATACAGCGTTTGCTCCTTATGAATCTTTGTCACAGCTGGTCTGGCTTAGAATTACAATATGGAAAGCATGGAATCCCATAGAAGATACAGCACAGGTACGCTCGTAACGGGTTGAGCAAGCAAGATGACTGTCTTCGTCCATGGTCCATTGATGCTATATTAACCCAATCCATTTCCAGCACCACAGCTTACAATGGCTCAGGCATATATACATATTTTTTTTTTTTCATCAATTTATATATATATATATTAATCTATGCTATAATACCCCTTTTACTCTATTCATTTTATCTGTCAGGGCCATTGTCCGAGGGGGTATCCAAAGTTCTCGGCAGTTGCCGAGTCGTCTCTCGAGGCCGAACAAATATGTAAGTCGGATATTACGGAGTCGGTTTCGGATACTTTTATGCTAATGTTGCTAGATATCGAGTAACTTGAAGCCGCATCTCGTGTACTGAATTGTTGACTCGAGTTACAAGCTACGCACTCAAGGCAGCCTTTTCAGTCCAACAGGTATTCTCGCTGCTAGGGTTGCTTCAGAGACCGGAACTTCAGGTTAAGAACTGACCTGAGCTTCCAAATAGATACGGCTTGCTTTTTTTCAACGTACAGCAAAAATGTGATAGTGACCAGGAGAGGGACGGCGGACGAGGGAGTGGTGTTCTTTCACCGCAGGGCTTCGCGGATCCAGGAGCCTGGGCATGTGAGTATCTACTCACTTGATTGTACTATTCACTACCATCTCGAGTGAATACAGCTTCGCTACACGGAGTTGGTCTGACTAATTCCTTTCAGTCCTGTTCCTCCCCAAGTCATTAGCTCAACAGCCTTGACTTGCCCACGGCCACGTCTAAGTCTTGCGAAGATAAGCTCGCAAAGCAATTAGAACACGCACGATTTATATATACTTGGAACCTGAAATGAGGTTTCAATGAGCGAAGAAACCTCATCCTGCGGCAACATCGGCATCGAATATGATTCCAATTGTGTATAATTTCTCGACCAAGGTGCACCAAAGGCACATTGGTTGTGTGGCGTGGGTATCAACGAAGAACCTCCTTCTGCGAGTCCGACAGCCGAAGAATGGATCAACGGAACCGGAGACTGGTCCATCACCGGGAGCGGCTTCGCTGAGGTCGAGTCTGGATCTGTCCATCCCCTGGACTTTTCATGGGAAGTGGACCCTCATCTGGTCGACCGCATGAGTGACGATGTTTGTGGTCAGACTGTCGTTGATGCCTTCCAGGGACACCTTCTGCTGGGAGAAACAGGAGCCACCTCTGAACCAATGGTACCCCAACCGTGGCCATAGCCATTTCCTACAGCTCAGTGACTATCCAGGCCTGCAGGACCGCCCCACTATCAGGCAGGCTCCTTTTGCTTGTGTCAGCGAGTATGTCCATGTACCTTTGTGTGGTCCCTGTTCCAGGACCACACCATCTGCCAGTACGTCAAATACAATTGGATCAAGAAGGCGACCCCGCAGGTCGCCGCGGAACTCCACGACATCATCCAACTGATGCTCCAGACGATCTGGGACACCCTCGCTGCCCATGGAAAGGTTGTAGGCGACAAGAGTGATGACGACGACAATATTGGTGAGGATCAAGAGAATGACAATGACAGGATTCTCCAGGGTGCGGACGACCTGCGGATTTTCCAGGAGAAAGAGCTGGCATCAATGAGCTACTCCAACAGTTACGCTGCTATTTGTGAGGTGGAGTACACTCAGGCCTGCAGGAATTGTGTATCATTGTGACGATTACCATCCCGCATGCAGACGATTACTGATACTATAATTTTCAGGACTTTGGAGTAGTGCTTGACCGCGACAACCAAGCCAAGCGGCACCACTCTGCGGCGGGCGTACCATCGGGGTGCAGCAATTCTGCCACTGTTCGGCTACAAAGGTTCCGACATGTTCACCCCCGTGTTCTGCCCTGGCAAAATGAAATGGCCTTTATTGCTGTCCAAGTAAAGAATCACAAGGACAACAAGCTCACAGAGAGAGGTGCTGGATTCTCTGAAGGCTAGTGGCGAAGCAGTGCCTGAGTGGTCCCCATGTCGGGCTCTTTATGTGCCTCAAGACTCACACAGATGAGCAGCAGGGCCATGCAGCTGGCGAAGAGCAGTCAGGGTGACTACGAAGTCATCTACTCCCAGCCTATCAGCACAACGGTGTGCGCCCGGCATATGGCACCCCAGTTTCATGTACAATTGGCATGACATGAATAGGGTTGTGGTGGCCACCGTGGGGCGAGACATTGGAACGTTTCCCGGGAACGCGCTTGGTGAAAGCCGAGGCCATGAGATATCGAAGTAAGACATCGAGGAGCTGTCCGTCCTGGCTTTCTGGTCTTGTTCATTTTGTTTTTTTTTTTTTTTTTTTTTTTTTTTTA